>JAYESA010000019.1:33348534-33522293 GCA_036927795.1 Iris macrosiphon
TGCCACAGAGGAAGAACTAGAGGAGACACCATCAGAATCTACCTGATCCTAGAAGCTGGTTCACCTGGAGATGGAGCTGTTTTCTTAGATAGACGATACTTTAGTCTATCTTATTTTGGCACTATTATTATCTTTTATAGTGGGTTTGTTCCCACAAGATGTGTACTATGACATTTTCAGACTCAGCATTATATATATTCAGCACTATTTCCTGACATTTCTGTGGATGAGATAGATTTACCTGTATTAGACTTGTAGTATTTTAGGACAGCGTAGCACGTTCCTTTGGGTCCATAAAAAATAGATTAAACCCTTAGTGACGTGTCAGCTGGCCAAGGCCACGTGGCCTAGTTCCATACATTTTGGGAATGGGGCGTGACAACGGCGGTAAGGAGTGGGGGGGGCGGTGGTGGCGGGGAGGAGGGGGTGAGAGGGAAGAGGAAAAGAAAAATAAATGAGAGTATTTTCGTCAAAAAAATTTGGTCAAATGGATTGACCGTCAATTCTTGACGGATTCCGTCAAAAGTGGAGGGGGAGGTGTCTTGTACATTATGAAAACAATGTAGGTTGCACCATGAATATGGGTAAATAAAGTGGGGGGTAACTTAAAATTTCTCTAAATAAATCTCTCTTTCTCAAATTTTTTTAAATAATAAATAAATCTCTCTCTCTCTCTCTCTCTCTCTCTCTCTCTCTCTATATATATATATATATATATATATATATATATATATATATATATATATATATATGTCTTATTTTTTAAGATAGAGATATGTTTGTTTTTAAAAGGAGAATTTTTTTTTAAAGAGAAAGAAATTTAGAAGAAAAACACTCGTATCTTTTCTGATCCCGTAAATTTGTCCAATAAGTTATTCCCGTAAAAAAAAAAAAATATATATATATATATATATATATATATATATATATTACCACAACAAAAGTAATAATATGTATTCTTCTTTATACTCTATTTCGCTACAACCAAAGTGACTATAACACCAATTACAACAACAGAAATTGTATTGTATTTTCATTTACAGACAACTGAACAAACAATTAATAGTAAGAGTGGTATATATTAAGACTAATTATCCGGCCATATCATATGCATATTACTAGCATAGCAGCAAAGGAGGCATGTGTTCATTTGACCACAGAGTAACCCAACTTTTTCTAACTCTAAGAACGTCTCCACAACTGAAAGATTAATTAAAGGCTGTCGACAACAAAGTATCGTTGTATCCTCAAGAGTGTAATCGCTCGGATGGCTAATGACGAGTGATTGTAGGCATGGAGAAGAGACACAGCGCGTCAATTATTAATAGTCAGCTTAAATTACTTAGATGCCTCCAAATTAAAGTTCTGATCAACAAACCTTTAGAAAAAAACGATTTGTTTAATTCTTCCACTCTTAAACTTTCTAAATACACAAATAATTTATTGTTAACAATCAAAGATGGAGACATATTTGTTTTATTGACATCGACGACTTTATTGGAGAAATTGCAATAGATAAAAGACCGCAAAGACTACTTATGATCTCAAGAATTCAAAGAAAGAGAAGTAGAAATTGATGGGGACAAGCCGAACGAGACTTACGTATTGATTGAATAAAAATAGTGATGTTAAATATTCTAAAATGTCGATTTTGAAGTATTTAACATCTTCAAATATCGTTTTCAAAAATGATATGAGTTTTCAAACGGTTTCAAAAGTCCCAAATTTCGAAAATTGATTTCGAATCTATAAGAAGTAAATCGAGAGTATGAAAGGTCCCTAAGAGTATAAAAATCCAACGTCCCATGCAATAAGTCCATAATACGTTATGAGACTATTGCAAGCTACTCTCTTTTGCAGCAAAGATGACAAAAACAGGTGCTAGTAACCCTGAGACATCGCGCGCAACAAGCGTGAGCGATGATCAAATGGATAGGCTGATTGCAATGTTTCAGAATCAAAATGATCGTCATGCTGCGCAACAGGAACGATTTGAGGCTCAGCAGCAACGAGCTGATGCTAGAGTCTTGGCACAACAACAGCAGCTTGACTCTCTGACTCAGATTGTGACAACACTAGTAGCACACAGTGGTGCATCGGGAACCGCCGCAACACCTGTGACTGCCCCGACCATGCCTCAAGGAGCAGGATTAGCAGAAACAAATGAGCCTCATCGTGCGGCCGGAAAGTCTACCTTTAAAGGTGCTGAGTTTCTGAAGTTGAACCCTCCGGAGTTCGAGGGCAGGACCACGCCGGATAAGGTGATGGACTGGGTCGCAAAGATGGAGAGCTTGTTTAGCTTTGCTTCAATACCTGCGAATAAGAGGGTGGCGTGTGCAGATATGCAGCTGCAGTTACGTGCACACGATTGGTGGGAAGTGAAGAAAGCAGATCTAGCCACCAAGCATCAGGATGGTAAGATCACTTGGGGTATGTTCAAGGAAGCATTCCTTGCACATTATCTTCCGCCAGCTGTCAGACAGGAAAGAGGACGAGTTTATCGAACTTAAGCAAGGGAACATGTCCGTCGAAGATTATGAGTCAGAATTTTTCAAACTTGCTAAGTTCGCTAGCTCGATGATTCCTGATGAGAGTGCCCGCACACATCGGTTCATAAAAGGCTTAAACGATAATCTGAGAAAAGATGTTATGAACCGGGAGTGTAAAACATACATACAAGCCTTTGAGGCAGCGGTGCAGAATGAGCAGTTCATGCCACGAAGTGCTCCGGAGAAGGCACCCGCTCCTCGAAACCCACCTGCAAAAAGATACCACAATGGTGAGAAAAAGGCCGATACAGAGAAACAGGCCGATGCAAGTGAGAACCGCAGAAAAGTGTGCAGCTACTGTGGCCGTTCGGGCCACCTTAAAGAGACTTGTTTTTCTTTCAATAGGATGTGTTTTAAGTGTGGGCAATCTGGCCATGAATTTCGTGATTGCCCTAAGAGGAAAGCCACTGAGAACCCAGGGGATGATGCAGGTGTACAAACTCATACCCCTCCGGGTCCTGCTCTGGATCCAGCTAATCAGATAAGGAGGTCGAGAGTTTACCAGTTGAATATAGAGCGTGACACGAGTGGACACGATGTTGGTGAGTTTGATTCCTTTGATCTCTTGATGCATCGTTTATCGCCTCCTTGATTTCTTAACTTTCGAGGACGAAACTTCTTCTCACTAGGGTAGTATGTAACGCCCCGCTCCGAACGGTTACTTATGAAACACTAAGCTGCTTCGACTCGGTTGAGTCTCGGGGAAACCTTACCGCCAAATCAACACGGACGAAGTGCAATGAACCCTTCGAATTAATCGAACGGCTTCTATTGAAATGAGTCCAAGAGTTTTCGTTGATTGCTTTGCTTCTTGGTTTTGTGTTGCTTTATCTTTTGAGTTGCTTTCGATGACTTGGTTTTCATGATTTTGCCTCCTCGCTTGCGCGTTCTTTTCGAATCGTAAGGGAAAGAGATCGAAGTATACTAACCAAGTATTGTTGCATTTTCAGGACGCATAACCAAAGAGTGAACGTCGCTTAAGGCTTCCCCATCCTCTCGTTCGATTCATTCGGTGAGTGGCTTAGGCCCTTCGATGAATCTTTCAGTTCACATGCCTAATGAAATGATCTAGTTCACTAATTGTTGCCTCACTAAAAAGATAAGCTAAAGAAACGAGCTGCATGCGAATATACATAGAGTTTCTGCTTTACTTCAATTGAATGTTGCCCCTTACTTACTTGTTGCATCACTATATCGTGCATTGAACCTTCATGGTTAGTGTTTGTGTTAAGTGTAAAAAGAATGAATGAGAAGAGTCTAGTAGTCCGCCTTGATGTTCCGGTCCTACGGGATCTTGGGGGGTGTGGCTATTAGATTGTTATATGCTTGCTAATGTTGTGCATCCTAAGAGTTGATTTATAAATGTTGCTTGTCATGCATGGGTCTCGGACAACTTGTGCATAAAGTAATAGTCTCTCGATCGGTTTCTGGGGCACTGGGAATCGGTCGGTCCGGAAGGGATTGTGTGAGCACCCTGATGTTCCGGTCCTATGGGATCTTGGGGGGTGTTGTTGTCCAATAATGGGGAAACTCATGAACCGTCATATAGATAGGGCGCATGCTAGGTTTACCTTCTTGCATACCTATTATTTTGACACCAAAAGATTGATACATAAGTTTATGCATATATGCAAAATTGTGCCTAACTTGTGTGTCTGCTGCAGGGATAACCTCTCGGCCGTGGGTAAGATTATCATATGCATATGCTATATATCGTCTATGTTTTCTTGCATGAATTGTTAAAAAGAAACTAGACAACCGGAAAGATCACTTAATAATGCTAGCTTCATCTGCTTACTTAGTGTGGATTTCTAAGGTGAGTTTGGCTACGGTCGCTCACCAGTACATGTGGTAGTACTGATCCACGTTTGTAGGCAAATATCCAGGTACTGGAAGCGAGAGTTTGGCAAGCATCTTGAATCTGAATCAGCGTGTGCGCACCCTTCCATAGGACTGTGTTCGTGCTACTTCCTCCGTTGCTTTTCTTTCCAGTGGGCTACTCCTCTTCTGCTAGATGCTTTGTTATTTTGGTCCTACTACAAGGATGTAATGTAATGGCGTTGTGGCTAATTTTGGGAACGTAAAAAGAGTTGTAAGCCTTCTAAGGCATATTTTGTAACTCAGCCAAACAAGCACCTTGTAATCCAAATCTTCTGTATTCAATAAAATGAAAATATTTTGTGTGCTTATCAAATGTGTTCAACTTTGGTTCTCTACGTTTTACTCTGTGCCTATATATGTATATTTTCGTCTATCTTGTGTCTTGTGCAGGTACGTTGCCTGGTGCAAGCGCAACTTAGGCTTGCACGGCATCGCGCCCAAGCGAGGACGAATGGTTCCGTAGGGACCAGACGAGGACGATCGGCCCCTACGGGATCGGGACGCGACAGGTAGTCTTCCACTTAAGTTGAAACGAGAAAAGAAAATTGTTAAAGTGGTTCATTCTCTTTTATTGGAGGAGAGAGTGTTGATGTTCCCAAGGTTAATGTACATTAGAGAAAGACTTGTTTTTGGAATTACTAAGTTTAATTAACCTTTGATGATATAATCTTGAAGGAGAAGCTACTATTCTCATGAAGTTATATAAGGAGATGTATGGGGGAAGGATTTGTGCTCTTGACAAGTGGTTTTTATTCGGGTGGTGCTTCTTCATCAAAGTATGTCTATACTGTTGTATGAGAACAAAGATCTTTATGAGTCTCTTGAGTTAATTCAAAAAAGAGATTGTAACTTGTAATTCCACTATTTTTAGTGGAAAAAAAAAATTTATAGATGTCGGAGGACATAGACACATTGTCAAATCTCGTTAATTTTCTAATGTTATGTACTTTCTTACTTTACTGTCGTATTGCACATGCAAGCACTTCCAATCCCATCCCCAACACAACCAACGTAAGAAATAATAAATAACAAAAACTATTAGTAACACGACATTTGCGTCCCTCTGGTTCTGCTACGACAAGGTAATTATTATTTTTTAGAAAGAAAATAGCGAAAGCTATTTAGTAGCACCAACGTTTGCTTCTCTTTTTTATAAGTTGATTTATTTTTGGAGCGGAAGCATTTTTTAAGTTGCTCACAATTATGTTTGTTTGAAAAACAAACATCAAAACTTTGGAAATTCGTTCACGAAAGATATTTGCACACATGCAGTTTTGGACGTCTATGATTAGTAAGGACACAGGACGGACAATAAAAACATGTCTTAAGCCCAAGAGAAAAGTCTAAGATACCTTGGCTTTAAAACGATTTCGTGCTTGCTTTTAAATAAAAGACAACGTTATGAAAAAATTAATATTTGACCATATTTATTTTGCTGATCACATAAATATGTTAATAATTTATAGGACCATCGTATTAATGTTATCAATACACAGACATCGACTGGTACATTTAAGTCGTCAAATTTCGGTGTCCCTCTAACATTATTGTTAAATAAATGTCTTAGGGATTCATTTCATCTTTTATGATGCATATGCTTTCCTATTAGAGCATCTGCAACCCTATTGTCTTGTTTTATGTTATGATTCCTGTTTGACATGGGACACAAGACGATTATTTTTTTCTATATGATAAAATTATATTCACACAAAAAAATAAAATAAAATAAAATAATTTCTCTAATACAAAAGTATTGAAAAGACAATAAATCTTGTTTTATTTTGTGTTGTGATTCCTATGTGACATGGGACACAAGACGATTGTTTTTTCTATATAATAAGATTATATTCACACAAGAAAATAAAATAAAATAATTTCTCTAATACAAAAGTATTGAAAAGACAATAAAAACTACTTTTTTACAACTTTCAATACAATGTTTCCACTTCTTCCTTTTATTTATAAATATTTTTATTCATAATTGATGATGTGAAATAAAGACATTGTGAAATTCATTGTCTGGATCTAGACAACCAACTTTACATTGTTCTTGTCATGTCATTGTCATGTCAACTTCACAACCAACTTCACATTTACATTGGAGAAGGATTTTTGAAATATGAAGTGATTCCATGTGGCAACGCACAACAGGGTTGTAGATGCTCTTAGGATTATGAGTCTATGGAGAGGCTATAAACAAAGAGCTATGCATTCAAGCAACAACTCCATTCTACAGCAGCATCTGCAAAGCTAACATAGAAAATTTCCACTGTACAACAGTCAGAACTTCCTAGTAGTATCACAAACATAAAGAGGCATTATTCAGTTGGGTGCAACCAAGTCAAACATGCATTCAAGCAAGCAAGAACTATGTATCATAGAACGCAGGCAGCTTTAAGCATAGATAGATCTACAAGGTGTTTGCCACAGTTCTGAAACATCAAAGTTCTGGCAATAGCTACAGATTGAACATCACTTTGATAGCAGTGCTGCCGCGAGCACTGACTTCAAAAGCTTCTTCCACTTCCTTCTGGGAGAACCCAAATCTGTGTGTTATCAGAGGTTTCACGTCGATCTTCCCAGACTGCAGGAACTGGATACACAGAGGCCACGTGTCCTTGTAGCGGAAGATGCCGACTATATCAACCTCTCTGTTAAGGTATCAAATGTATCAGCTTAGTAAGGTCATATGGTTGATGATATCAGTGTTCTAAAAATCGGACTAGGCGTCCGCCTAGGCACTAGGCGCCAGCCCACCGAACCGAACACCCCATGTTTGGCGGTTCTAGGCGCTAGGCGGCCCTAGGCGAACCTGTGCCGCGCCTAGGCGGCCTGTTTTTTTTTTTTGAATATATATATATATATATATATATATATATATATATATATATATATATATACTAGTATATACGCACGTGCGTTGCACGTATTTCATATTACTTGAAAAAAAATAATAGTTCATTAAAAGAGCAAACGACAATTTCTTAATTTTATTATAGGTGGAAATATAATAGCCAGAGCATGAAAGTTGGGAGAAATTAAATGACGGGAATAGGAAATGTTTCTCTTATCTCTTGGGTTCATGTGCCTACTTTGCATACATTCTTTATTAACTTTTATTTTATTCTCCAAACTACCTCCTTTGCATAAATGCATATCTTTGTTTTATTAAGTATCATTCCCCAAGTTGCCTCATGCATGCATACATACATTTAATACGTATTTAATTACTGTTTTTAATTACTTAGATATCCTTATCAATGTTAATACGTATTGAAATGTAATGAAGGGTATTTTTGGAACAAAAAATTTTCACGGTGAAGCCTAGTTTTGGCATTATATAGTAGAATAGATATATGCCAGGACCTCCTGCGCACCGAGTCCGCCTAGCGGTTTTTAGAATATTGGATGATATAACTTCAATGTCAGTTATGAAGAGAAGATGAGGACATATCAGGTTAATAAATTACCTTGCCGCAGCAGGAGTCAGAGGGACGGTCATCTCATTGTGCCCCATTCCTACAAGGCAAACCTTGCCGCCAGGCCTAGTAGCATCCAGTGCCGTTGACATGGTTTTGCTGAAGCCAGCGCAATCGAAGCTCACGTCAATGTCAGCGCCCATAGCGCTCTGTATCTTAACTATCTCCTCATTCACATCCTTCAGAGGAACAATACAGTGAGAAAAGTAGGAAGTAAACAATACTGAACAAAGTAGTTCAGAAAATAGAACGGGCATGGTGCAAGCACTGCAGCCTTAGCTTCAGTTATCAATCCTGTGTGAGGATTGTCTAGAACTAGACCTATTGTTCGTGTCGGATGTTTCGTGCAAGCCCTTCTTGTGGACATAATTGCCTATGCTAGTAACCCAGCATCAGATTATAGATGGTTTGATACAGGAGCAGGAACTAGTTGAACAACTTTATAAGTGCCAACCCACTTCCCGGAGAAGGAAAAAAGAACGAAGATTTTCCAGCAAATCATACACTAATGTGTCAAAAAACCTACCTCCTATAGGTGGAATAAATGCTTGTTGGTTCAAGAACAAGATTATGTAGTGTAAGAAGTGTATAGGAGTGAAAACCAAGGGCTATAGTGCTCAAATATGATTTAGGAGTCTAGGACGAGATCAGTTCACATTTAAAATTTGTTTTTGTGTATACTGTTTTGAAATTAAGATAGATAGAGGCGATGTACGCTCACTGTATATTCATGAAGACACAAGGACCTAACTAGCTGGGGCTCGAAGACCCCGGTGTCTCAACTACCCAACCACGGCCCATATGGACACCGTAGTGATAGTACTCTTTGGGGTATCCCCGTTCCTTCAGATATTGTTCTATCCGTTTCCCAAAAAGAATTCTTTCAAAGCTTGCAGGTCTATTGGTTGGCTTTAGTAGCAGGAGCTGAAGCCTTAGTTGCTAGTAGGACTAAATTTAGTGTTATTCCCACATTGGAAAGGATGGATAATGTAAATAGCATTGAGACAAATGAATGAAAGCAATCATTCACAAACTCTTAACACTCCCTACCAGTTGTTATTATTAAATATGGAACTACTATAACCTAGCGTTATGCTAATATAAAAAGTAAGGTAGTACCAAGACAATCCATTTTCCCCAAGAACTAATGAAACCAACAAATATTGTAAAAGGACACCAAAGTGTTAAATCAGGATACTAAAGGGAGTAAAAGTACTTATTAGGTGAAGGAGACGTTCATGAACATATATATATTGCACTTAATAAATAAACACCAGAGTTAGGCGACTAGGCAAAACCTGAATATTGTTGGAGACCTTAACAACATTGTCTGCACCAAGAGATTTTGCAACTGACAGGCGGTGGTCGTCAACATCCACTACTATAATTCTTGGAGATCCAAAAGCAAGGGCAGAAAGCATCGTCACTAATCCTATAGGTCCAGCTCCCATGATCAACACGTTCGTCTCTGGACCAATACCGGCACGACGACAAGCATGGATACCTACGCTAAGGGGCTCACACATGGCTCCTTCCTCTAGACTTACATTGTCAGGAAGCTTGAAGCACAAATCAGCAGGATGCACCACCTGTTAACACAAGAGAGAGAGAGTTAGTATCTGCAGAAATAGTAACCAAAATAAGTATCTAAATCTAAATTACTCCATAGAACAGCTTAAGATCATGACCCATGAGAAAACAGTAAATGTAAAGTTCTCTTAGACTTGATATCAACTTTTAACACTAGTATATGCAACACATTACTTCTCGCCAGTTAGAAATAACAGCAAATAAAGCCCCAATTGTAAATGAGAACAAAGAGAAGTGTGACACGAGGGAATGATATTGGGTTAGGCAAGCTAAATGAGAATAAAGAAAATATGAGATTATTAGTAATCTTAGGAGCATTTCAATTCCAAAAATCTTTTCTCAGATTATGCATATAAATAAGAGCTTAACTTCCAAAAGATGGAAGGCCTCCAAGATCCTAAGTTAGCCATAGCTCATGATATAAAGATCAATAGGAAGTCATACAAGTTCATTGAAGCAGTGGTTTCTTATACGAATATGCTTTAATGATTTATTTTCTCTACATCATATTTTGATCTTTGCTTAAATATGTATGCTTAATCTGTTGCCAACACCTAGTTTTCACTTCATTGCTAATGATGTTTCATGTCTCTATTGAAGAGACCAGCCCCTTTTCTTATTTTCTTCTTTTCGCAGTAGGACGATTATATAATCTCACATCATATCAAGTTGGTAGTAATATAAATTAGTCAAATAAATCTATTAGGTATTGAGTTGTTTCTATTTTTCTTAAGTTCCAGACTTCCAGTTTTATATGCACCTGTCCTAACTACCTGTCAAATTTTTAATCTGTAATTGTTCGACATCACATGTTTCAAAGAACTTACTATTAAACCTGAAAGGAGTTCCAGATTGTGGTATGTTAGAACTGTTATCCACATACTTCATGTCGATCACTATACAGGAAATCTTAAGCTAATTGCAAAACAAAGTCAACTTAACTCTATAAACCATTCGATCTTTCATCAATCAAGTAAAATATACTTTTGATATACTATTTAACTTGAAGAAAGAAATCCAAATCATAACCTGATTAGCAAGCGAGCCATGAACAGGAGGTGTAGCGAAGAACTTCATATCGGGACAGAGATTGTACCGTCCACCCTTGCAATGTTTGCAGCGCATGCAGCTGATGCCAGGTTCTAATGCCACACGGTCTCCCACAACCAGAGAGTTTACTTCGCTCCCCACCTCTTCTATCACCCCAGCGCACTCGTGTCCGATAACCATGGGCTCTTTGACGACGAAATGGGCACACCTCATCGTCTGTAAAATTAAGAAACACGAGTGTAAACACGAAAGCCTACTTTTGAATCCATTGTCAAAGAATATAAAAACCTAACAAGAGTGAACTCATCCATTTCATGTCGCAGAATATGAACAAGGGCAAGAAGTTTGCTACAAAAAATGATTTAATTAGCTAGTTAAATTAGTATTCAAGAGACAAAAATTAAACCTTGAGGTAATGAACATCACTGCCACATATACCCACAGCCTTCATGCGCACTCGAACTTCAAGTGGGCCTAAAAAGAATTTATAAACCAAAGTATTAATGTAATAAGATAGCCATTGTGCAAAAATTTCAAATTCACAATCGAATTTATCTCCAATATTATAAAGAGACTTGAAAATGGCTCAAGATGAGCCGTCTAAGCCGTATATATATCTCCACATAATCAAAAAATTAAGAGAAAAAAAATCCTAACTAATAGCTTAACTATCTGATATTATTTAACTAAATACACGTATATCTATGACAAATCCTAATTAAAATATACATAATCTTGTGCGATAAGCCATATCAGCTGTGAAATATTTATGTGGAACCTATTTTCTCAGCTCAAAGGAGTTAGTACAATGGATTATTAAACAGGAAAAAAAATGGGGATGGCTTATTGGTCTCAAGATTCAGGTCACTTTTGTACTTTCTCGGAGCTAGGATTCCGTTTTCATAATCAACATATATTTTGTTCTATTCTGGTTTTGGATTATATATGAGTCACAAGGAGAGGCAAAGAGGGAGGAGGAAGATTTTTGTAACTGTTGGCCAATAAAAAAATATGTGCCTCTGCCTGATAGATCTCAGAGGATGTAACCCACATTGATGAACCTTGTTAAACCTCTGTATACTTCTCCTTTTTGAGAATGGTAAATACTCATCCAGAAATCTGTGTGCTTTGTGATTGCATTGATTTTTTTTTCCCTTCTAACATTATAATTTACTGTCAGTGGCAGACGTTGAACACAAACCCGGATTAAAAAAGAAACCATAAGTTCAACTCCAATCCTAAAGGTATGTCTAACTGCCCAACTTGCCATGTAGGCTTTAGGTTATAGCCCTCTCATGCTCAATAGCTACCTCGGCGCTGGCGTCATGTCGATAACCGGTCATATACCTTTGCCAAATCTTGTTGGAGAACCTTTGTCAAATCTTGTTGGAGATTCTTATGTTTTGATGGGAGAAGTCTTGGATGATGATGTCATCATCATAAGTTAGCATAGATAACATGTAGAGAACCAAAATAAAGGAGGAGAAGAAATGGTTCTTATACATGGGAGAAGGCTTGGCTGTTTTTCTATCTCACTGGATATATATATGACATACGTATCTATAGTATTTCTCTCTTCCGGAACCTTCAGAGTTCAACCGGATAGGATATACATGGCTGTAGTATATATTTAATTAGATGGAACTAAATCCCGGATGTGTTATCATGTACAGCCGGATGGATAGAATATACACATATATTATAGAGTTATTTGTATTAACACCCCCCCCCCCCCCCCCCCCCCCACCCCCCCCAAAAAAAAAAAAAAAAAAAAAAAAAAAACAATCCTAAATGCTAACACATATTTAGGTAGACATAAATATTATACAGAATATAATATATATCTCAATCGATTTGGGGATTCTTCTTATATTCTCTACACTCTCCCTCAAACTTGCATCAATGTATTCCATGCCAAGTTTGTCTAACATAGGTTGAAGTTTTGATCCTATGAGCCCTTTTGTAAATATATATGCTAATTTTTGAGTAGTCAAAATGAAGATCAAGTACAACTCTTTTGAATCTATCTTCTCCTGTGTGAAATGTCGTTCAACATTGATATGTATGTTTTATTTTACCCTGTTGAACTGGACCACTTGCGAAAAAAATGGCAGCTTGATTATCGCAGTAGAGTTGAATGGGAAGATCAGGAGTCATTCACATAATCACATATCCTGAAGAAGTCTTCTAAGCCATATTCCTTCTTGACTCCTTCAGCAGGTGATCGGTACTCTGCTGACTGCCTCGGTGCTCGATCTTGCAACAACTGGTTGTTTTTTACTCCTTCAAGGCACCAGATTACCTCCCAGATATGCCCAGTAGCTTGTAGTCGATTGACGATAATCTGGATCCGAGAATACCTGTATCCGAAGGTGATTATTTTGTTTTAACCACCACCCTTTTCCGGGATATGTCTTCAAGAACATGGGTATCTTTTCTACTGCTTGGATATGAACAATAGTTGGAGCATGCATGAACTGACTTACAACATATGCAATATCTGACCGTGTAAGTGATAAGTATAAAAGCTTACCAACTAGTTGTTGATACTGAGTCTCATCTTCCAATGGCTTCCCTCCGAAAATACTCAAGTGGTGTACAAGATCTATTGGTGTATGAGAATGTCTACACCCAAGCTTACCGCTCTCCTTTAGTAAGTGGTGTACAAGATTTATTGGCGATTATACTTTCTCTGACAAATGAAGATCCCCTCTTTCGATCAGGCCACCTCAACCTTTTAATGTTCCGAGATCCTTTATCTCAAACTCTGAAGCTAGGAAAGTCTTCAAACATGCTACTTCATGAATATCATTTCATGTAATCACCATATCATCTACGTATACGATGAGCATGGTCGATACTACTTCATTTCCTGTAATCGTGCTACTTCATGAGCATCGTAAATTTCTCCCCTTGTTTATAAAGAGACTATGGTCAACACTACTTTGTTTGTAGCCAAATTTGCTCATGGATCTAGTCAATCTTGTGAACGACTCCCGTAGTTTCAGACCATACAAAACCTTGCATAAGCAAGATACCTTTCCTTTAGTGTTAATTCCTAGCAGTGGACTCATATCAACTTCTTCTTGCAAATCTCCATTAATAAACACATTCTTCACATAGTTGATGAAGATCCCAAGATAAGTTTGGTACAAGCAGGGGCGGAGCCAAAAAAATTTTTAGCGGGGACTGAGAGCAAGGATGAAAAAAAATTATGTGATAAACTCAAAAAATAAACCAAAAAAATGAAAAAACTATGAATATCCACACAACCTACAAGATTTGAACCATGGATCTGCCAAATAAACTCAATCAACATACTACACCCAACCACTCTACCAATTAAGCTAAGACTGCTACTTGTTGTAAAATGTGATAATATACTGTTAGCTCCTAGTAAAAAAAAAAATTAAGCCCGGATCAGCCCAGCTTATGCTCCGCCAGTGGGTACAAGGGAGCTAAGTACCTTGATAGTGTTCAATTTTGCCACCAGCACAAATGTCTATATATACTCAACTCCATATGTTTGTGTGAATCATTTTGCCCCCAATGTCACCTTGTACCTCTCAACACTTCCATCGACCTCGTATTTAATGGTGTATACCCACTTACACCCAACTAGATTCGTCCCTTTTAGCAAATCTACAAGTTTCCAAGTACCATTCTTTTTTGGTGCATTCATCTCTTCATCCATTGCCATACATCATTTTGGATCATGTATTGCATCAGTAAACCGGGAAGGAATGTAAGTGGCAGACAAGTAAGCACTATTCGAGAGACAGGCAAGTAAGCACTATATTTGAGAGAAATATTAGCATAAGAAAGTTCGATATTGGATGAGAAGTACTCGTATTAGCATATCTAGAAGGTAATTTATGTGTTATTTCACATGTGCGCATTCAAAAAACAGGTTCCTACATTCAAGCATCCGACTCGAGAGGATTATTTGTAATCGGTGGATCTTCTCCCCCTTGGTTAGATTCTGCAATCTCATTATCACTAAACTCATCCTAGATACATGAATTTTTAACAACCGGGAGCTAAGGTGACTCATTGACAAGAACATGAATAGGACTAACATCAACTGTCGTATCCTTACTACAGCAAGGAGACGGAAACTGTGGGTGACGAAAAATAACATTCCGACTCATGAAAGGTAACATCAAGGCTCGCACATATCCGACCAGTTTTAGGATCAAGGGAGCATGTACTCCTGCTGCATAGGAGAGTATCCAAGAAATACTCCCCTAGCATATTTTGGATCAGGTTTTTAACCTTTTTTTTAATCTTTGGCATGAACGAAAAAGACACAACAAAAAATATGGGGAATGACAGGAAGAATTTGTTGCCTGATTTGAGAATTGACACTGAAACTATCTGTAAGACTCTTGATGGCATTGTTGATAATATATATGCCGGATGTGTTATCATGTAGCAGCGGGATGGATAGGACATACACAAATATTATTTATACTACTATATAATAAGAAAAATGAAAGCTTCACCGTGGAAGTTTTTATTCGAAAAATGTCGTTATATATGTTTACTAATTAAAATTATTTATTACTTTAACATGGGTAGTTAGATAATTACGTATAAAAAAAATTAAGGGGGGTTGTTTGCTCTTCCCAATTAGTAAATTACGAGACTTTGTTTCTCTCACTTAGTAAAAAAAAAAAAATTTAATATTATTTGGTCTTCCCAAGTAATATGAAATATGTGCAACGGAAGTGCATATATACATAAATATTATATAAAACATAATCTGTCTGTCTATCAATCTATCTATCTATTGATTTTTGGGGATTCTTCTTATATTCTCTAAGTTCATCTGTATGAACCGGTAGAGAGACGGATTTACTACAACTACAACAACAAAGCTTTTATCACAGGATCGGCTATTTTTAAGAAAGATCCTATGATATTCTCCTCCTTCATCCAGGTTCAGGACCGGCAATGAAGAAAAAAAAAACTTATAACACCGACGAAGTTAACAACAGCAATCTATTTATTACCAAAAAAAAAAAAACATGCCAAATATGAATGAAGAGATATAGGAGCTTCCACAGTCAACATCAATCTATAAATCTGTGTATGTACAGATCGCCAAAGAAAAGAAAAAAATGAAGGAGCCAGTTGTGCAAACACAAACTAACTACAAGAAAGAAATTAGGAAATAATACCAACAGGTGGGAGTTTGAATGGTTGGATCTTGAGGGTGTTGACAGCAACAAGCCATGCCGCCATGTTCTCTCCTTCGCTCCCATCTCCTCCTTTCCCCATGATCTCCCAAAGAGTAGTCGAAGAAGAGTCGAGAAAGTTGAAGAAGATGAATTGGAAGAAAGAGAGAGAGGATTTGTGTTAATATTGAATACTACTCGCGTCTTATCCACTTACATTACACGCACGTATGTAAAAAAAAACAAAAACAAAAAAATATATTTAATTCATTAATTCATTAATTTTTAAAATATAAAGTTATTATAAAAACGAACGGAACAAAAAAAAAAATCTCTTCTTAACCACTTAAATTATAATTATTTAATTATAAATATATCATATTAAATTTTTAAATATTTAGTTAATTTTTTTAAATAATTAATAGAATATTTAAATAATTGTTTAATTATTTTTTTGTTTTTTTTATTTAGATAAAATATATATACAACTTTGACGATATATTCTTAAATTAATTTTAAATCACATTATATTCTGTGTCCTCGAGATTCTTCCTAATTTGACTAAATGCGGATTTTTTGGTCTTTTCCCTGTTTGGTGAGGAGGATGTATAATATCTCCCTCTTAATCTCTCTTTTTTTAATTAGTATTTTGTCATTATGTCACATTTATCTTCCACTTGTGCGGCCTACAATTTCTCATAATAAAATTTTATTTTATTTTCTGCGCCTCTTGTAATTGTTCTTTTGTCGTTATGGACACCGCATAATTCTTCCCAAAGGAGGCAAAAATCTATTTAATAAGTGGCATGAACAAGTCAGTCAGATTTCTACTGTGATCCTCAC
Source organism: Iris macrosiphon (assembly GCA_036927795.1). Taxonomy (NCBI): domain Eukaryota; kingdom Viridiplantae; phylum Streptophyta; class Magnoliopsida; order Asparagales; family Iridaceae; genus Iris; species Iris macrosiphon. Next base: position 33,365,107 of record JAYESA010000019.1, read on the forward strand.
AGTAGTTGCAAAATTGCCGCCTTTGATTTTTGTGTTTATTTTGTTGCTTGCAAAATTTATCGGGAACAAATGACAATGCACTTCCACTATCAACTATTTTAGTGGTTGGAATTATTTAGTCCTAGTTTCTCTATCAGAGTGACCTATGATTTGGACAAAAAAAATTATCAGCCATGTGCGCAACGACGACAAATGAGTTTATTGTCCTATTAGCAGCGTTGGCAAAATAAATAAATAATTAATCGATCTGCCTTATCTTGGCTGATGTTATATGGTTCCTCTGCCATGGAAACGATGACAAATGTATAACCCGAGTTTTGGTGCAGGGGTACACGAATTTTAATAGGGTAACAAAGCCACCCAGATTTAGTACATTTTAAGCTGATCTTAAGAAAATACAAGGTTCAAACCTTGTGAACCCACCACCAAATAATCTCAAATTTGGACAGCAGAAATCACTCTTCTGGTATGTTGAATAGTTAATCTCCCTTCTGCGATGTTGATATCATAGTTTGAAGTATCGGCCGATATCGATACAGTTTGACATGTCCCGATTTAATACCAACCGATATTCGATACTGACCGATACCGACATCAGAGATCTCTTTTCCGATCAATTCGACAAAGAAAACTGAATTAAAAAGACCAATTAGCAAGGGTGTAACAACGTAGTAAGAATGTAAAAGCATATAAAAGAGAAAAACTTATTTATCGCTTATAAACCAATCGACAAGGGTGACTACTATTTCATTCAATTTCAAAAATACTAAAAACAACACTAAAAATACTTTAAATTATGCATAAATGTATAAAATATATTTTCTAAAATGTTAATAATTTACTAATAGTTGTTTGCATTCCGATGCAAAAAAATTCGATACTCTGATCCGGAACCGCCAATACTACCGATACCGTCGATCCTGGTACTCATAGGAATGGTCCGATACCGATTCCGATACCAATACTTTGAACCTTGATATCTACCACAACATAGGGACTTTAACACATAGTAGTTTACAGTATCGACCGATATCGATCCGATATGACCAATATCGATACAATTTAGCATATCCCGATTCGATACCTACCGATATCCTATACTGATTGATATCGACATTGGGGTCCCTTTTCTTGTCAATTCAACAAAGAAAATCGAACGAAAAAGACCAATCAACAAAGATATAAAAGTATAATAAGGTTATAAAAGCATGTAAAAGAAGAAAACTTATCTCTCATATATAAACCAATCGGCAAGGGTGACTATTATTTCATTCAACTTCAAAACTACTAAAAAACAACACTGAAAATAATTAAAAATTATGCCTAAATGTATAAAATATATTTTCTAAAATGTTAATGATTTATTAATAGTTATTTGTTTTCCAATACCAAAAAAATCAATACTCCGATCCGAAACTGCCGATCCAGATACTCAGGAATTGTCTTCCGATACCGGCGAACCTTGCTTTAACAATGAAAGCAAGATTCAAACCAAGTGAAGCAAACCACTCACCAATCTATGGACAGCAGAAATCACTCTTCTGCAATGTTCAAATCTGCACAACAACAGAGAAATTTATGCGACTAATAGTACATTAAATTGATTCTCCAGCAAAATATACTCCTGTAATATTTGATCAGCTTCCACGAAGAGCTCAGTTGGCTATAGATTCAGCAACATTACTTACAGATGCCTCAGCCAGTCTAATACATTGATTCTCAAAATATCACCCACCAGTTACTGGAGTATCTCCTTTCAATGATTATTCTGAGTTAGAATGTTCAGCAATCAAGAACCAAAATTAGAATGAGTTCACAAATAATTTGCAGGTGGTCATCTCACCCAGAAGAATCAGCATGCTTGCCTCATTTTAAATGATACATATCTCCAGCATTTTTCAAGCATATCAAGTTAAATTTTAACCATGAATGTAAAACTAACAGTTTGACCAACAGAATCCAGCTTTAAATTATAAAGAGCCAAAGAATATGAAAAAGTCTCCACATCATCTAAAGACCACAGAATCTTTTCTTCATTCCATATGCTCAATAAGGTATATACATCGTAAAATTGAATCCCCGGAATGTTCTACAGAAAATGCTTGCTTTTTATAAACCAGGATAGAAGAAGGAATGAAAGATAACGTCCTCCTTTAAGAAATTGGGAACTAAGCCGGTAGTTTTGATGTCCTCACATTAAGAACAGAATAGCTGTGATACTCGAACACTCAGCTGGGTATTAGGGACCTAAATACTATATGGAATAACTCAAAGCTTTCATTGACTCATTTTCAAGAAAACAACATATCAATTCTCTGGAATTCGTCTCCTATCGATAGAACCACAACGTTTATGAACCTAAAAAAAAATTATGTGAAGGAGGGTTCAACGCACCAGTAAATTCCAGTTTGACTAAACAGTATAAAACAACTGAAACGTGCAGCTTCTATGGAGCAGAGAAAAAATTGAAGCATCAAATAAACATACCTAGTTTTCAAACAAGGTGTAATTTAGTTAAAAGAATATGAGATCACAAAGTTGGGGAGAAGAATAGCTCCCTCAGTTTTACCCAAAATTTAAAGCATGAGTCATTTATTCCAAACTTACCTCCGCAAGCAACTTCTCTGTGGTCTCACTTACAACCACATTTTCCATCTTCAAGCGCTGCTGCATCCCAGGGCTCTTCTTCCTGGAGAGCTGCATACGTCCTTATAAGGGTCTCAAATACCTCTGTGCCCAAGTCCCCCTTCAGCCTTTTCAGGAGCTCGATTAATTATTCAGCACCCTCAGTATTCTGCTCCTCCTCAAAGTACGACATCACAGCAAAAATGGCCTCGTTCGGTGGAACCCAAATCCTACAGTGGCTTATAATTTTCTTGATACCACGGTCAACACACCTAAGTACCGATTTCATATCCCCCTTCCTCAAATAGTACTCCACAAAGATCTCCCATGTTTTAGCATTGCTTTGCTCGCTTCTCAAGGATTTCTGCTTTTTTCAACATGTCCTCTTTGGTATAAGCACTAAGCAAAGAATTAACAACCCGGATGTCATGCGTAGAACAATTTGACTCCCATTCCTTATAGCAGGTCTCAGCACCTGACAAATCCTTCAGCTTCACAAGCACCTGGATCATGTTCAGATAGCTAATGTTTGCCATCTTAGGAAATGCCAGCTTAAGGGACCGCCATACCCGGTAAACTTCAACTAGATTCCCAGTTCGTCCATACAAAGTGATGAGGAACTGATAAGCTTCAAGACTGTGACCTGAACTGTTGTTTCTCTTCTCGGGGTCTTTCAGAGCCATCTCAGCCTTCTGAAACATGCCAGCATCCACATAAATAGAAGCTAAATTACTGTTAAGTTGTCCAATCAGCAGAAACCTGTCCATCTCTCTTCATCTCTTCCATGACCCATTCGACACCAGAGATATCATTGACAGCTGCAAGGCTCCTCATCCAAATGTTGCAAACATTAGTTCTTTCATCTTTTCCATCAAAGCATCGGCCTTTTCGGTCATCAGCTCCTTGCAATAACAGTTAAGCAGAGCTCCATAAGTAAGATGATTCTTAGCAGGCTCTGGCAGATTGATGAAATACGCTTCAGCAGACTAGATACCTCTGGCTTTGGCCACAAGATCCAGACAGATGGCTTGATTGCTTACTGTCAAGTTCATGGCTCTTTTAGCCATTGTTTCTGAGAGCTGCAGCAAGAATGACAAAAGCAGTTATTACACAGCTACCTGTAACAACAGGCTAACAAACAAGAACTGCAAGATCAATAAACAAGATGCAGCTGATACACCATTCATGTGCACAACGAAGAAGGAAAACATAAGATATATAGAAAATTCAAAATAGACAATGCACCGAAAACTTGAAATATCACACACATGCATGCACATGGTGTAACTACACACAAGGCTTGATGTCATACCAGGGGAGATATCACTAAAAGCACTCAAGTGCTTCTCAAAAGAAAACTAGAGCGTAATAGAAAACAAAATGGCCAATCTAAAACAAGAAACTCAAACATAGATAAATATATAAGTTAAGGACAACTGTATGGCCATGGATTTGAAATGATGTTACTGAGATCACATGAACACTACAAAACTGCAAAATATACCTGGTAAATTAGATTTTTTTTTATTTGACAATCGTAAAAGAAACCTACCACAAAATTGTGAAACAAGTAAGGTCCTGATATGGTAGGAAGTTAGTTAAAGAAATTAGCACCAACTCCTTTCATTGAAATTTACAAATGTCCAAACTCCAAACAACCTAAGGCCGTTCTCTCTCATCCCATCCTAAATTAGCATCACCAACAAGTTCCCATGAATATACTCCTCTTTATCTTTCAAAGTATTGTCACTCATCCATTGTAGCTTTTCTCATTTTCGGTACACACATTTTGTTGGGAGAAGTTTCTTAATGCCCAACACATTGATCCATAACCGCATGGCTGGTATTATAGCTTTCTTGTAGAAGTTTCCATTTAAGTTCAAGGGTATCCCACAAGCCAGAAGCAGTTCTCCACTTCAAACACCTTGTTTTTTAATCATGTGAACATCCTTCACAATCACACGATGATGAATGATAATAATCCAAAACTCTTAAAGCTATCACTCTTAGGTATCTCTTGGTCATCAATATACTCCCGAGTTTTCTTTTTAAAGTTTTGTTGAAGCTATATCCCATACCTTTCTTTGTCCTACTAATTAGAAAATCTTTACACTCCAAAGTCTCTCTCTGCACTATTTTAGAAATTACTTGTTTCTTCTCTCATCAACTAACACAATTCCATTAGCAAACAACATACACCATAAAACCCCATCCTGCTGCCAAACAATTTCATCTGTAACTACTAAGTTACTAACTAGGGCAAAAAGATAAGGACTTAATATTCATCCTCGATTTAAGCAAACAACTAACACAACTGTCCATAAAATAGTCGTACTAATATCATACATATTATTTATAATCTCAAGAAATCTATTAGAAACTTGTATCTTCACCAAAACCCACCATTATTATCCTCCCTAGGCACTCTAGCATAAACTTCTAATGTCACCAAAACCCACCATTATTATCTTACCTAGGTACTCTATCATAAACTTCTAATGTCAATAAAATTTGTAGATTCCTCTTATCTCTTAAATTTTTTTTTATTAATCTTCTTAGTAAGTAAATAGCTTCTATGATAGATCTCTTAGACTAAAACTGAATTGATTCACGGAATACTATTTTTTCTTCTGAATCTTTACTCAGTGACTCTCTTTCCAACTTTCATAGTGTGGCATAAGCTTGAATCATTGATAGCTAGCACAAGTTGAAAATTCATAAAAAGGTTAAAAAAAAATTATAAAATTTGTTTTTATGATCGCAGGCCCTCAACAATAACGTCTTCATTGTACATAACTTCAACATGCAAATCAAACTCTCACATGTAGATCACTATGCCCATAATATAGAAGATCGTCGTACAGTGTTGAAATGAGGCAGAAACGAACATGATGGATTTCGAAAAGGTGCAACTGAAATTTTGAGATAAAGCTACGACCCTTGCAAAACTTCCCTTCTTATAGGTAGCAGGATATCATATTCAGTCCCTAATCCCCTTGGCATCTCTATAAAGCATACAAAATTGTTCCTATGTTGATGTATACACTTCAAATGCCATTTTAAATAGTGCCCGAGCCCCCCTGTGAAACCTGTTGCAATTATGAACGAGTCTGATACAGAATCTTCCATCAAAAGACAAGTGACCTAGATCACTGTGTTTTTGTTGTTATGGTGTTAAGGCACAAGTTGGCAATACTATTCTAGGTTTGAGTGGAGATACAATAGGCGTTCATACTTGAGCATCCATAATAGCATACTCCCTTGATGTCCTCGTTATTGATTAGCAAGAAAAAAAAATGCTCATAGTGATATCAACAGAGTCAACTGCAGCAGAACTTCTTTTCCTACGGCAAAGTCCCTATTTATAGAACATCAGGATCCAATGTAACTAAAAAAAATTAGCTGCCACGTGAGACTGAAGTGATAGCAACACAACCTTTATTCGATTTAATATGTTTGCTTGCTAGCTAAATAGAAACAAGGGCCATACAGTGCAACTTCTCCGATCCCCCACACCTCCTCTGGTACTGTTAGATTTTGGGTCTAGTCCTAGTCAAATGCATATGCAATTGGAACAAAGGCACTCATGGTCGGTATTGGAACAAGGTTTGAACCCATGGCCTCTTGAGTAAAAAAAAAACTCATTACTTAACCAAATGAGCCAACCAATTATCTTATATGTAAAGAAACAAGTTAATTACATCATAAGTAAACATGTATACATAGGAGTATGTGGGTGGGTGGGTGGGGGGGGGGGGGGGGGAGGGGGGAGGGGGGGTTTATATATAGGGAAATAAAAAAATACAGGGGGAGCGGCAGCTCAAGATTGGAAATTTAATACCATGATGGAGACTATGCACACAAGAAAATACCGTTGTTGTCAATATGAGGCTTGCTTTGATGTTAGCAGCCAAGAGTGCAATAAAAATTCAACAAGCCATCCTAAACACTACAGTGGAGGAACTACAACAGGTAACACCAATGGTTCTACTGCTGGTACCGCAAATCTCTTCGCCCAAACATGGTGAATATAGACTTCACTAGATTCAATGGTGATGAAGACCCTATTCGTTGGGTACGCCAAACAAATTATTAGCAAATGCCTGAGAACTAGAGGGTCCCTTTAGCATCTTGGAACTTGGAAGGTGATGCTCAATCATGGTTCCAACTTTTAAAGGAAGAAGGTGAGGGTGAACCGATCACTTGGCAATTTTCACCAACGAGTTCTTTAAGAGGTATGACCCAACTCGCTACCAATACTTCTTTATTGAAATGATGAAGCTACAAGAAATGGGGGTATCAAACCCAATTTTCCAGATTATTGCTACGAACATGAAAGCTTTCACTGGAGTAACAATTTGGTTGTTTGTTAGTAGATTGAAGGACAATTTGAGAGTGGAAGTACAAGTTTGCAACCTAGCATCCTTGTCAGCAGCAATCGGTTGGCACAGTTACAAGGGACATGTCATCAAGCCACCATAACTCCAAGCCAAAATTCGACATCCTTACTGGTCGAGGTGTTGTCCGAGGAGATAACTGAACACAAAGCCAAAGGTGTATGCTATAACTACAATGAAAGATGGGGGTTTGAGTCACCAGTGCAAGAAGTTATTTCTACTTGAAACAATAGGGCCAGAAGAGGTGAATGAGGAAGATAATCATGGAGTAGATAATGCAGGCTCGTTTTCTAGATTGCCACCACAAGGTGGGTCTTTTAGGGGGGGTGGAATGTTATGGGTCTACTTTAATTTAGTTAGTTGGTTTGTAAGTTTGTAGAGTTGCGGGGAAGACTTTCTCTCTCGCCAGGCAAGGCCCTCAATTTCAGTCACAGAAGAAAACACAATCATAATGTGGAAGATGGTGTCGCAAATCATCAAAATTCTAACTTAAATTACAACTCAGAATTTCTGTGATTGTATCTAGCATCCAACATGAAAACCATCATTATTTCCATAACCACAACAATCTCCTCCTATTGGAAGAAGATCTGGCTGCAATTCACCAAAGGAAAATCCACGGAAAGATTTTCCAAACAGATCCTATGCACTATCAGTGAAATGCTCTTTCTTCGGTACCACATAAGATGCTGCTACAAAACACCAAAGAATTGACTCAGAAACCAAAAGCAAGTTGCAATTCTAAGCAAAAGTGGACTATTTCGTATGGCATAATCTTATTAACTAGGAAGCACGGACAATCCCAAAACCAGTGCCTTATCCATATCGATCTGACACAGCACAGCGATGGCAAAATAAACTAGGACATGCAAAAATTACTACCATTCAAAAATAAACCCAAAAAATGCAGTTTCCAATTGAAATGTAGGCTATATATAGCAAAGAAAATCAAAACGAGGAACCTTGGGGACTTAACTGCTGGTCGGAAGAAGACCCAGATGCAATTTACCAAAGAGAAGTCCTCGGAAACAATTTATCAAAATAGTCAGTCAAATGAGTTTTCCTTCAGTACTCACATAAGATACTGCTACTAATCGTCAGGAATGACTGGCAAACGAAATCCAATTGCAATTATTCAGAAGAAAAAGAAAAAATAGTAACGAATGCAGTGTCCACACTGTATCATGCCATATTCATCGAAACAAAGCAGAGAAGGAGAAGAAGAAGAAGAAGAAGAAGAAAAGGAGGGAACTTTGGGTGGGCGGGGGGGAGGGGGGGGGGGGGGGGGGGGGGGGGGGGGGGTGGACCTTGAGTGCCGATAACATACGATGAATAAGTTTTCCAAGCATTCGTTTGTCACCAAATTATTTAGTTTTATTCGACTATTGTAGGAGCCATGCACGAAATTCTCTTCAATGAAGGAGTCGGATCATGCAATCCATTAAATGTGCACTCTGCTCCTTCCGAAGAACATGTCGGTTGTTCCGAAGCACCTACGGTACGCAAAATGACAACCCTATTTCGATAGTCAACAGTCATCGTGTAAGGACTGTATAAATTACGACAGTCCTATATAAATATAGGACTGTCATAATTTCGACAGTCCTATATACTATGTGGACTGTCAAAATACTTGAGTGCCGGTTAAGCATAGGTTACTGATGTCCAGTTGAAATAGACATGTGATAAAAGGCACTACAAAGAACACTCACAACAGTCCATATTTTAATCCCTAAAATTTATAAGTTTGTCACTCCTAAAACTTGTTTATGGCTGTTCATACCAACCTATATAAGTAAAAATTATTTCTCTTCTTTCTTTTCACCTTCAAATAAAGAATCCATTATTCTCTCCAAGTCCTAAAACATAAACCTAACTTTGGAATTTGATTGTTATGGTCCCAAGTGGAAGAAAATTCTAATTTGGTGATTCTCCAACAAATATTCTTTGTTAAATTCGGTATGTCTTCGATAACATACGATGAATAAGTTTTTCAAGCATTCGTTTGTCACCAAATTATTTAGTTTTATTCGACTATTGTAGGAGCCATGCACGAAATTCTCTTCAATGAAGGAGTCGGATCATGCAATCCATTAAATGTGCACTCTGCTCCTTCCGAAGAACATGTCGGTTGTTCCGAAGCACCTACGGTACGCAAAATGACAACCCTATTTCGATAGTCAACAGTCATCGTGTAAGGACTGTATAAATTACGACAGTCCTATATAAATATAGGACTGTCATAATTTCGACAGTCCTATATACTATGTGGACTGTCAAAATACTGACAGTCCTGGAGATAAAATGTTGAACAACATATTTTTTTCAAGACTGCAAAATTTTTGACAGTCTACTCAATACATTAGTCTATACAAATTGTGACAGTCCTAATTTGGACTGCCAATTATTTGAAGTTATTAATTTTTAGATTATTTTATATTGTTTATAGGACCAACCTTGTACAGATGTTGTGGTACATCCTGCTATTGGAGTTGATGTGGAGAATGTATTCTCAACGGATATTCGATTTGCATCCCATGAAGAAGCATTAGATTGGTGCAGAGAAGTTGGAAGACGACATAACATAGTCATTGTCATTGCAAGATCGATCAGATCTCTGCTGAGCCAGAAATATGTAGAGCTGGATTGTGAAAGAGGAGGTGTGTTCAGGCACCATCGGGAAAAAAATTGTCGTTAAAGAAAAAGTCCCTAAGAAAAACGTTGGGACGAGAAAATATGGTTGTTCATTTAAGGTGTTGATTGTAAAAGTAGAAGATGTGAAATTGATAGTTGAAGTTAAGAATGGAATACACAATCATCCTATTCCAGAGACACTTACGGGTCATGCCTACGTGGCACGGTTGAACAAGGATGAGAGAAAGTTGGTTGAAGAATTGTTCCTTTTCGGAGTTGCGCCCAAACAAATTTATTATGTCGTGCGACAAAAAGAAGATGAGAACAAGTCAACCATGAGGACGATATATAATACTTTAACTAAAGCGAAATATAATAGTATGAAAGGAAGAATGGCGATGCAGCAAGTATTAAAGTTTTTTGGCGAGCATCACTATGTGGAGTACCATAGAAGACATCCAAAAAATGATGAACTTCTTTCATTATTTTGGGCTTATCCTTATTGCACACACTTGGCTAGGTCTTTCGCAGACTTATTGGCCCTTGATTGTACATATAAGACTAACAAGTTCAAGATGCATCTTTTTCACATTATTGGGTTTACGTCTACGAGAAAAATATTTTCAGTCACTTTTTGTTTTATGAAGACTGGGACAATTGAGGATTACACTTGAGCATTGAGAAAACTACAATCCCTTTACACAGGATACAAAGAGCCCTCTGTTTTTGTTACCGACAGAGAATATGCCTTGCTAAATGCTATAGATATTGTATTTTCTCATGTGCATAGACTACTATGCACTTGGCATATAAATCAAAATATCCAAGCTCAATGCAAGAGCAAATTTAAAAATGTGGATGGTAAAATCGACATCCTTCGCTTCAAAGAATTCTACAGTGATAGGAGTCTTGTATGCCGAGTAAGTACTAAAGATAGCTATGACACAGCATGGTACATGTTCAAACAAAAGTGGGAGGTGAGTAATCCGACATGCATTTCTTATATCAAACATACTTGGCTAGAACCACATAAAGAATAATTCGTCTTAGCATGGACGAACATGGTGAAGCATTATGACACAATCACTATGAACCGGGTTGAAGGATCACACTCAAGTTTAAAAAGATATCTATGGTCATCGATCGATAATTTTGTCTCCGTTTGGCAATCGATTCATTTGATAATTATTTCCTCGGTGAACGAGATTGTAGCATCATTTGAGACGATCCTCGATATTGCAAAGCATGAATACAAGCATGAACACCTCTTGGATGCTTTAAGCCATGTAATATCTCACAAGGCATTGGGCTTATTGTTTGAGGAGATTGGTAGGTCGAAGTTCGTTGGTTTTGATCCCGAGATTTGCGGTTGTTCATATCGACATTCACTTGGCCTTCCTTGTGCACATGAGATTAACGAATATCGTCGTCAATCTATACATATTCCAGTAGATGTTGTTGATCAACGTTGGAGACAGTTGTCGATCATGCCGATGGTAAAAGTTCACGATAATTTATTTTCTTTGCCACAAGTGAAACTCCTTCACGAAAGGTGGTGTGTCGCATCAGAACCGGAAAGAAAATCCATTGAGGTTAAAATTTAAGAAATTGCAGTCCCGGCAATAACTCGATTGCAAGAGCCATCTGTTGTTCGAGCTCCTAAGGAAAGACCACACTCAAGAATCAGTAAAGCACAAAAAAATGAGGTGGAGTCAACTAAAAGTGATTCATCATTGTTTGAACATATTGAACGCAATTTAGAGCAAGTTGAGTCAAAGTCGGTTATCGAAAGTGTGGTAATTTTGAAGAGAAAGAGTAAGCTAACTATTCGAAGGGAGAATAAACAGAAAATGAACGATGCAGTCACGGCCGAGGGTTTAGATAACTTCTCTGATTCATACAGTCTATACATTCAAATTTTTCTACCTGAGATACGGGATTTTATTTGGTCTATTGTTGATGTTCCTAAGGATGGCCATTGTCGATTTCATGTACTCGCAAGATATCTAGGCTATTCAGTTGAAGCAGGATGGAGACAGGTTAGGGAAGAGTTGTACGAGGAGTTGGAGTCTCGTCTTCCCTTCTATAGGCAGATACTCGGCAAAAAATTATTGGAGATTTGTTGGCAAGCATACCTTGTACTGATACAGTTATCGGACCAGGCCATTGCATGGATGTTTCGCCTGCTGCATACGTATTCTCTAATAGGTATAAGATACATATTGTAATTATCTCAGAAGGCATTAACAATACTTTCTTTCCAATGTGCGCTCCCCCGGCCGAACACAGACTATCCAATCTATGTTCAACAGGGCTTGTCGGTCAACACTTTATCATCCCGAGGTTGATCGGTCATTCTCCTATTCCTCCACCTTCTACGCTTTGGTATAAATACGCACCGGAGGAAGCGATCGCATGGACGACACCCTACATGGATGCAATTGTTGGATATAAGAAGATGATGAAGATGGAGGATCCCAAAATCTTTGCTAAGGACTACTTTAATATTCTAATTGATTGATACATCTTATACTTTTGTATTATTTTGTATTTTTGTATGCAATAGAAATAGAATATAACATCTTATACTTTTGTAGCGTGATAGTGCAATAGATAGTAACTATGAAAGAAATAAAATGAAGTACTGTATGTTGTGCAATGAGTCATGTATGTTGAGCTTTGGTATCTTTTTCAACTTATATATATATATATATATATATATATATATATATATATATATATATATATATATATATTGACAGTCCTAATTTTTATTAGAAAAAATAGGACTGTCAAGATTTTCACAGTCCCAATAGCTATTAGGACTGTCAAAATCTTGACAGTCCTAGTTTTAATCCCATATCTTTACACATATATATAAGTGCCAGTACATACCAACTAAAAACTATGACTGTCAAGATTTTGACAGTCCCAATAGCTATTAGGACTGTCGAGTCCTAGTTTTAATTCCCTGTCTTTACACATATATATAAAAGTGTAAGAACATACAAACTAAAAACTAGGACTGTCAAGATTTTGACAGTCCCAATAGTAATTAAGACTGTCAAAATTTTGACAGTCCTAGTTTTAATTTTCTGTCTTTACACATATATATAAGTTTAACATGTCAAGATTACAAAACATAACCTACCAAAAAACTCAAAACACAAAGTTACAGCCAACTTCAAAGTTTAACATGTCAAGATTAAAAAAAAATCGAAACACAAAATGTAGCAAAATACTCGAAACACAAAGTTTCATATCAATTGAAACATGGCCTAAACTTTATGCCGCCTCTTTGTACATTGCTCCCTATTTTTCAAGAAAGAAAAATCTTCAGTGTTGTCAATGTGCTGTAGCTCCTCATTGATTTTCAAATAATTCTCACCCTGGCAACTGACGAGACTTCTTCCCAACTTCTTCGCTTTCCTAACCTATTGATGACAATACATACAATTTGTTAGGTTATAAATATTTATATATCTTCAAAATGAAAGTTGGTTGCCTCGCCATCTTGAACAATTCAATATACAAGACATATTTGGCGGGGAGATCTGATGGTACACGCACAAATATCGCCTCCGCGTTTGAACAACGTAGGTAGTCCGACACCAGTGTAGTAGGCGATGTAATCGTTGCTACAGTCCATCATATTAACTGTTGTTTGTCGTTCAAATTCTCTAATAACGTGACGTTGCCACTCAGTAAAAAAGTCCGAGACCCAGTTGAACGCCACAGGAATATAGTTTAGGGGTTTTGTACCTCTTGGAGCACTTATAATTTTTAATGTGCGCTTCGGTACGGTTTGTACGTAGCCAAACTGACGGGGCACTCTATCTGGAATATAAGGCTCCTCGATTTCATGATAACTTATCAGACCGTGATATAAAGCGACTGGTTGCAATGACTACTCTGTTGCAAATCACGATATGGATTCCAAACTATCTACAACGCATAAAATTTAGCATAACGTAATTTAGTAAATTATTACCAAACATAAAAAATTAGGTCTTAATTCACCTATTCTATTGCCATATCTTCAAGTGCATTCCGTAGGGCGGCTAATGTGTTTGGATGTTTGGCATCTTCCTTAGTTGGTTTCCATTTGCACATTCTAGGAAGGTACTCGTCATACCCTCGGTTAAGTTTAGCCCGCTTCAGGGTTGGAAATTGCTAGTATATACATGCCTTCACGTACATTACAATAGTCAAAAAATTTACAGCAAAAATTTCTATTATGTATACAAGTTGACAAAGATATATCTTTACATGAGTAGAGTTTGGCATCCGGATATTATCTTGGAACCGACGCGGGATACCGCACCAAGCTCGCGGTAAGGGTATGCTAGTATACCGCTTCCCCAAGATATTTCTTCCACCGTGTCTATGTCGTCAAAATTTAAGAGATATTTAGCATGTATCGACGTTCCAGACTTATCCGGAATGCCGACAGCCCCTAAGATGAATTGCATATATCCACGGGCACATTATCGCTATTATCCACTTCAGGGTCCGGATTATCGAATGTCTCCTCCAAATATTTCAAAGGAAGTCTGTACGACTTCTTGAAGTCTTGAAGGGTTATAAAACTCGCCGCATTAACTCCGAGATAGCCTGATACATAATCCACGATATGATCGTAAAAGTTAATGCTTGATTCGTCAAAAGTGTGATTCATCATGACTCGACCATCAATCCTAAGTCCCAATATACGATGGACGTCATCCAGGGTAATCGTCAACTCCCCTTTTGGGAGATGGAAAGTGTTGATTTCTGGATGTCATCGTTCTACAAATGCTGATATGAGTGCATTGTCCACCGTCGTATATGAGTAGTTACCCAAATTTTGTAAACCGGTAGGATTGATTTTAGCCTTGACGTCGTCTCCGAAAAATTCAAACCCCCATGTATTGAACTTTTTGCCGTGGTTGATCACCGTTAACATACGAGAACTCTCTTAAAAAGTAAACAATTAGATAAAACTTAGAACTATATATAAAATATAGTTATCTATAAATAATTGGATGAACTTAGAACTTAGAACTATATATAAAATTATCATAACGTAATGCACTTACCGGATTGTTCCATATTTGGTATGCAATATGGTTCTCGATCGACGGCAATATAGAGCAACCGTTTGGACGAGTCTCGACTGGACTATCTGGCTGCTGAGAAGGTCCTGAACCATCAGTAGGCCAATTTTTGAGGGTTGGTGGCCGAGTCTCGACTGGACTATCTGCATGCTGAAAAGGTCACGAACCATCAGTTGACCGATTTTGGACGGTTGATATGTCTTCATCGGAGGAGGAAGAAGAACCAAAAGTACTAGGAGCACGTCTCTTCGAACGAGTTACAGTCTTCTTCAGTCGACGTTTCCTAACTTGAGGGGGTGCCTCGGGGTCGACGATAGTGAGGGTTGTCTCAACATCACGCTCAACATTGCGTTCCTTACGCATCGACGCAGTGGGACATCTTCTTATGATACCTCATCCTCAAGGCCCTTTCGAGGGTCGTGACTATAAGACAAAGAAGATATATATTTTAACATCCCAAAATTAATTGAACAATCAGGACTGTAGAAATTTCTACAGTCCTCTATACATAAAGGACTGCAAATATTTCAACAGTCCACAATGTATATATGACTGTAGAAATGTCTATAGTCCGGCATGTTTCTGTCCCGATCGTTCGAGAAAATTCAAACTTGTATATCCTAAAATATGGTTCGAGACTCCAGAAATACGTCTAAACTACATCCAAAACCTATTTTAGCTTATTTTACTATAATTTTAAGCCTCTAACGAAGATTGGAAATAATTTTTTTTAAAATGCAATGAAAAATAAAAAAAATAGAGAAGGAGAAGGAGGAGGAAGAATTGTACCTTGATTTTTTTGAGAGTTTGGGAGCCATCGATTAATTGTAGAAATTTGAGGAGATGGAGATTACAAATTTTAGGTTTCAAATGAAAGGAGTGGAGGAGGAGGGCTTCGGCCAAGTACCGGCGGTGGTGGACGTTTGGGGGGTGAGGTTGGGCTAGTATGAGTAATATTTGGGCTAGTATGAGTAAAGTTTATTCATTAATGAGCTAGTCCCAATACTGGGCTAGCCCCAAGTTTTTTTTTTGTGCCTTTATCACAGGCCTTGAAATATAAGCTTAGCAAAGAAAAATCAAAAGAAGGAGTTTTGGGGACTTGAGAAACAATTTAACAAATATGACTGTGGAAATTTTGTTAAACATGTTGACAATCCTACCTATTGAAATGACTGTCAAAGAATTTGACAGGACTAAAAATTTAGGACTGTCAACAAAATTTGACAGTCCTTCCAATAGATAGGACTGTCAAGAAGGACTGTCAAAAAGTTTTAACAGTCCAAATTTTTAGGATGTCCTGAAATAACTTTTGATGTACCTTTAGAAATGACATTTTTAATTTTGTTCAATTTACATTCAAATTGAATTAGACCATTAAAGACGTCAAAGGAAAAAAAATATGAAATAATAATTATACCCTTAGATAAAGTGAAAAAAAACTCGTCAAATTTATAGTTTTAACAAGAAAATACTCAGTAGTTTTAAAAAAATCCTCTACTTTAGAAATATTTTGGATATATTAAAAAAATTATTAAAAAATTGCCTCTAATGTCACTTGCAACGACTAATAGACGGAATGGGTCATTTGATAAACTTTTCAATAATAAAGGGTTTAATTGATAAAAAAAAATCTACTGAGTCTTTTTTTGCTTAAACTATGAATCTTATGAGGAATATTTTTTTTGCTTAATGATAACTTGATACCCTAAACTATTCAAAATGTTTAGTTTGACACCCTCAACTTCGATATGTGCTAACTTAATACCCTAAATGGGACCAAATTGTTACCCCCCCTCCTCACTCCCTCTCCGACGAACCCCCCTACTCCCTCTCATACGACGACTATTAGAAGGGGGGAGGGGGCACAGCAACCGCAGCTGCCAAAGGTAGGCGCGGGCCGCGGGAGTGGCTGGCGGGCGGCGTTGGTTGGGGTGGGGGAGGGGGTGTTGGTCGCCGGGTAGGAGGGTGTCGCCGGGGGGGGAGGGTGAGGGGGTTGGCTGTCAGAGAAGCAGCCCGGGGGGGGGGGGGCTGTTGGGGAGGGTAGTTTAGGAATAATATTTTTTTGTATTAAGTTAAAAATATTAATTGAGATAGGATATTAAGTTAGCACCTATCAAAGTTGTGGGTGTCAAATTAAATATTTTGGATAGTTTAGGGTATCAAGTTGTAATTTAGCCTATTTTTTGCTCTTTTACCTCTCTTAGTCAAGGTTTTCTTTTTCTTTTTTTCTTCCTTTAGGGTTTGCTTAGTAATAGTGTTTTAACCTGTTCTGGTGTATTTTTTAATCGACCGTTTATGAAGTATTTTAAAAATCTATGCTTGTTCTTTTTTTTTAGGCACTGATTTTATTTGGCTCAAAAACCCAATATATATATATATATATATATATATATATATATATATATATATATATATATATATATATATATATATATATATATATATATATTATGAAGTATTTTTAATCGACCATTTATGAAGTGTAATATTATTATTTTTGTCTTTATAAACACCTCCAAATCGCCAAATTTTTAAGAATTTTATTATATTTATATCATTATATATATATATATATATATATATATATATATATATATATATATATATATATATATATATACAATAATGCTAAGTTTACTACCAAATACTTACAACCCTCTCTACCCCCCTCCTATGTAGGCCACACCCAGTCCCACCTCTCCCCCAATAAACGACTGCCACGTAGCGTTCCTTCCACGTAGCGGCCAACCGGATAGCCATCGGGCCCCACCTCTCCCCCCTCCTCCAATGGACGGCCGCCAAGTGGCTGCCACGTGACGGTTGTAAGAAGGTTGTAAGCATTTGGTTGTAGGCATAGTATTGCCCATAATTATAACTACTAATATCTTATCCTATTTTTTCTTACTCGCATGTGTTTCTCTTCTACTTCTCCTACTTTCATCTAGATGCTTCTTTTTAGGGGTACAACTCAGACGGACTAAACCCGAGCCTGATTGGGTAACTCCGTTAATGGGTTGGATTAGGGTTGAAGATACTCGGGTTTGAGCTCGGGTTAAAATATTTGAACCCGATTAAAAATCGGGTTGGGCTCGGGTTCATGTGTCGGATTACCTAAAGAACCCAAAATTCGACACGCACACACACACACACACACACACACACACATATATATATATATATATATATATATATATATATATATATATATATTGTTTCATACTTCTTAAAAAAGTTTAAACCGTAAATTTCTCTACCCAAACTCTTTAACTCCTTAGCCTAAATCTCATTTAAGTTTGTATTTTGTAATGATTGAAGCTTGATTGTTATTTTATTATGTGTTTAATATTACTATTTTTAAAAATTATTTCAAATATCATATTAGAGCGCAATAAACCTGATAGACCCGACCCAACCTGATCCCAACCCAATCTTCCGGGCTTGGTCTTGGGCTACATATATTGAACACGAGGTCGGGTCAAACTTGGGCTCGAGTTAGACTTATGATTCATCGGGTTGGACTCGAGTTGAGCTCAAGCCCGACCCAAGCCGCCCGAGTTATATCCCCTACTTCTATTATTTTATGTATTTTTATTATTTTTATAAAATATAGACTTCTCCTTCTTTCAAACTTCTTTTATACTTTCAAACAGGTATTTTTATTATTTCATATGTTTATATTATTTTATTTATATATGGACATATAGGTAATTTTATTCGTGTAATTTTTTTTTAAAATCATTCATTAATGAATTACCAAACATGGGTTGGAGTAGTTTAAAAGCCGTTACTTAAAACCACTCATAATCGGACCACTCATAATCGGTACTCTAAAAATATCTTATAACCGCTACCCCCACAGTTGCCAAGCAGGCCCTTAGGGATGAAGGTTTTGTTTTCTAGGAATCCACTTTTCATTTATTTTTCATGGAAAAAAGAAATCAACTTTCCATTTTTTTGTTTAGGAATATGAATTTTAATTTATTTAGTTTTTTCATAAACATTTCATTAATTTCATAATTCTTCTATTATCTAAAAACATATACGGTGTGAGAGATTTCAAGTGCTATATTTTATTTTAGTTAATTTTTTTAGCACTTGAAGACTACAGTGGACACTTATCTATACTTAAAAATTGCTAGAAAACTACGAGACACTCCAGATTTGGAGCGTATCCTAGCTCCTCTATATAAATTGCTGGGCACACAAAAAGTAACCAAACAGTAAAAGAATATAATGAGGGAAATGAGAGAAAAAATCTTACCAAACATGGAAGAAAAATAAAGAGAAAATGG
The DNA here is from genome assembly GCA_036927795.1 of Iris macrosiphon. Lineage (NCBI taxonomy): Eukaryota > Viridiplantae > Streptophyta > Magnoliopsida > Asparagales > Iridaceae > Iris > Iris macrosiphon. Next base: position 33,384,151 of record JAYESA010000019.1, read on the forward strand.
GAAGAAAAAAGAAGAAGGTTAATTTGAAGTATTTATTTGGAGTGTACCATTGTGTACCAATATCATGTGGACACTCCAAAAGTAGTAATTTATACAATTTTTAATAATTTGGAGTATATGTTTTGAGTGTCCCTATCGTGGATGCTCTAAATTCACATATTTGTGCTAGAAGTTAAAATTTTAAAAGTAAAAATAGGGTATTACTGTCCAAACAAAACACCACAACAACATTCACAGGAAATCAAAACTATTCCTAAAAGGACCTTGGGTTTTACTTTCCCACAACAATGGAAGCCCCTAGTATTCCCCTCAAATCTCAATCCTAGATATATTGTAAACTCCCTCGACCAGATTTCAGTATTTTAAAATTATTTTTAGCCAATTAGAATTATTGGAACTTTTTAAATTTATTTTTGCTTGCATATCCTATTGATTGTACACCTGTCCATTACCAATTTTATTTAGAGCATTACACTAGCTGTTATTTCCAAACAAGTTCACATACCTGCCCTAGACATGTTAGACTATCTTTAGGAATTTTGTGCAACTCCCAGATACTTCGTTTTGTGCTTCGTTTTAGTCGCACAAATATCGTTACAAACGTACGTATTTATTCCCTATTTAATTTTCTGCTCTTTACCCATCTCTGTACCCCTAGAGATTTGAGGACCAATAGGCACCTGTTTTGCCCAAACAAAAATACGATAATATTCTACACTGAATATACTACAATTAGTGTATTGACACCGTAGAAAAATTATGACCCTAACTGCCTCTAAATAATTAGTGAACACCGTGCGCAGTATTTATTAAATAATAAATACGGTGACCCGTATCACCCAAAGAATCTGACCCTGCCCCTGCCCAGACTCACCCCCACACATCCCAAAGCACTCCCCCAGCTTTCCCCCTCATTTCTGTGCAATTTGGTATTTTTAGGAATCAGTGTTTTAATTAGACAAATTGCGTAATTGTGCAATTTTCTAATTTTTAGGACTTTTCTGCAATTTACAGAATTACAGGGGTTTTTTCTGTAAATTACAGCGCGAGGTGGCACTTTCCTATTGGCCGGTGAACGTGCACTGGACACGTGGCATGGGGCCCACCTCAAAATATCAGATTAATACCCTAAAATATCTAAATTAGATATTTATTGACTTATTTACTAAATTACCCTTAAATATTTGAACTATTTACAAAAATACCCAACCCTAAATTCCTATATATACTCCCCTCCCCCTTCACCCGAACACCCCACAACCCTTCCTCAGGCCACCGCCCTCCGCCGGACCTCCGCCGGACGCGTCGCCACCCTCTGGCCTCCCCCCCAGCCACCGGACCACCGCCCTAGCCTCCGCCACCCGCCGCCAGCTTCGGCTACACCACCATCACCAACAACAGCAGCATCACCACCCCACCACCCGAACGCCTCGACCGCCACCACCCGCCGCCGTAGTCCACCGCCACCACCCCCATCTACTCCGCCACCCTCCCCTCTATCGAACCACCATCGCCACACCCCCCCACGACACCCTCCGCCGCCGGCAGCTCCCCCGCAACCCTCCACCGCCTCACCATGCCCATCTCTCCCGAGCCACTCCGACCGTCCCCCACCGCCACTCCGGCCACTCCCGACCTCCGCCACCACCACCAGGGCCTTCGCCTCCCTCCCCTCCGTCCACCCATCCGCCTGCACCACCCCCTCCGCCACCCCGCTGGCCGCAGTAGCCCCCGCAGCTGCTGCTGCTGCTGCTGACTGTTGCAGCTGCTGCTGCTGCAGCCGCCGCCGTCGCCGTAGCTCGCCGGAGCTCCGCCTGACCTCCGCCGGCGACGACGCAGGCCCCCCCTGTCAGTGAGGTATACCACCCTACTCAAAATACGTATATACGTATACTATTATATATATATATATATATATATATATATATATATATATATATATATATATATATATATATATATATATATGTGTGTATATATATGTATATAATTATATATATTAATACATATGTTATTATATATATTTATTTATTAAATATTGAAATACAATATACAGTAAATAAATATATATGTATTTATATTACTGTAATTTTCATTTTTCTTTTTATTTATTATGTATTTGTATATATATATATAAATACCTATATGTATACCTATATGTATATATATGTATATATATGTATATAAATATGTATATATATGTATATTTATATATATATATTATATTATATAATATATGTATATACTGTTATTATACAGTATAATTATACTGCATATATTATTATTGTATATTTATTAAATATATATATATATATATATATATATATATATATATATATATATATATATATATATATATATATATATATATATATATATATATATATATATATATATATATATAAAATTCTATACATATACTTATATATGTATATTATGTATTATCATAATATATATGTACATATATCTATATACTATACATATATATATATATATATATAATTATATATGTATATATATGTGGTTATATATAACTTATTATTCAATAATTATAAGTATATATACATGCATTTTATTTCTGTTTTATATACATTTAAATATATATAATTATATAGATATAATATAACATATTATTTATATGTTATATTTAATTTATTATGTAATAACTATTATATTACTAATCAGTGGATATACCCTGCTACTATTATAGATAATTGCTAGATAAATACAGCATATATATATATATGTACATTTACATTTTTCGCAACTGTCATTTCATTTATTACCTATATATATATATAGTATCTATATATGTATATATAATATATACTACATAGTACTGGATAATACAGTACGTATTTATATTCCTGCACTGCCATTTTATATATATATATATATCTATATATATATGATATATAATATTATGTATAATACTGTGCTGGATAATACAGCCTACATATATATATGTATATTTACATTTCTTGCACTGTCTTTCAATTTATTATATATATATCAGTGGTTACACCCTGATAATTATTATATTACTATATATATCTGTCACGACCCGCACCCGAAAATCGGACATGAGCCGTGGGTACGTCCAGCCTACGCCGCAGAATCGGCAGTAGAACGCTGTAAAGGTCCGTTCTAGGTCAACCATATCTATCTATATCTCACTGAAAAATCCGGCATGACCTCTCCAAAAGGAGGGCAAAACCACGCAATATATATATGTGAATAAAATTCTCTCCAACAGGAGGGCAACCACGCAATATATATATGACAATAATCTCAATCACAAAACTAGAGGAAGAATATAAGCATGATATGATATAAACAAGAAACAGAACCAAGAGAGCAAGACAATCCAAAATAATACAGTCCAAGTCTAAAAGCTACAACATCTCACAGAAGCACAAAAGAATAAGTACAGTCATCCAAAATACAAACCACTAGGAAATAACCCAGGAACCCACCTAGCTAACTAGGGTGCTATAGGCGTCTCCTCGGCGCACTCCTCCTCGATCACGGGGTCACAACAGTCGTCAATACCAGGCCCGTAGAACGTAGGACAATAGTCCTCAGGATCCTCTGGAAAAAAATATGCCCAGTCAGGACTGGAGCGAAGTACATAACTCTGAAAGCAACTCCAAATGCATGGTAAGGTGTATATGACGAGCAATAGAAAAGTAATCAAGATGCACAGGAAATAAATATATGCTGGAGCACAATAAGTAGCTGCAATATAAACTGGAGAACAATACAAGTAGTGGAAAAGTAACTGCAGGTGAGAAACATGAATACTAGCTATGTGCCTTGAGCACAAGTTCGTTATATGATCGGCTTAGGTTGCACATGAAAGTCACTACGATAACTCCGTTATGCGTGAGTTGCATAACCGACATACACATGAATACTGTTTGGCTTTGATCATATAACCAACTCACTACTCTCCTCCCCCACTAATACCATTGGATCCAACCACAACACGCTACGTACATGATAATAGCTCGCGCACACGAAGGCGAGAGCACAAGAAGCACATGATAGCACATGATAATCAATACCCGAAGCACATGATGAAATACACGTGATAGAGTACCCGCTGAACACGGTAAGGGGGATAGCACCTCATGACGGGATCCACTAGTACCAGCTCGTGTAATAAAGTGTCAGAATCAAGTATTACAGTTCTAGAACAGGTGATATAAACGCTATCATGAAATGGAAACTATCAGAGGTAGGTACTCGCCTGATGTCCTGAGCAACTGATGAGGATCGAGGTCCGGACCGGTATCGCAGGGACCTAATGCGAAAAGCAGAATTAAACAGGGTTCTAAGTATTTAAACTGATATAAAATAATTAAAAACAGGCTTCTAGGGCTATTCTAGGTCGAACGGGTCAAACCGGTGAAAATCGGGTCAAAAGTCAACCCGAGGTCCAAAAAGTCAACTCTAGGTCAAAACTAGGTCAAACGTTGACTTTTACGGTCAACGGGGACAATTATGGTCAAAGCTAGGTCAAACTAGGGTGCCCCTGAAATTCTAGGTCAAACCGAGCTCATAAAGCTACTAAACTCACAAACTCGCCTAATCGAGATACCGGGATACCCTCGGTATCCGACACCTCGCCCTAGGCCACGCACCCCGCCTAAACCCGCTAAAACCTATGCTAGCACGCGTAATTATATATACATAAACATATAAAAATTACTCCAAGACATTTCCGAGGCTAATACTCAAATACCCCGCTCGAAACTCAATACCTTGAATATCTCAAGGTATCGAGATACCTCGGTATCTCAAGGTATTGAGGTTTCGCCCTAAGGCCCTCTAACTAGCTATCTAGCTATTAATTATATACCTAGTTATTAATCTAGGCTAGGTAATATAGATATCTACTATCTATTAATACATCTAAGTAGGTATCTACCTATATACATATACATATCCACACACACACACCCAATACCCATTACCTTACCCAATTATAACATATATTTATATATTACCTATCAAGATATCTATATATATATATAAGTATAGGTATATAGATATCTATCTCTTAGATAGATATATCTAAGTATCTAGCTATCTACCTATCTAGTATCTATCTATCTATCTAAATACCTAGCTATCTATCTATCAATATCTATCTCACTATCTATTCTAGTAACTATCTCATAACTTATCTTACCTATTTAACCAACTACCTATCTATTAATTAGATATCCCTCTAACTATCTAATATATCTATAAACTAGTCTAACTATCAATCTCTCTAATCTATCTATAAACTATCTATTTATACCCAAACCTCGCTGCATGCTGGGGCTCAAAACGCTGCTGCTGCTCGCTGTTATTGCTGCGCTGCTGCTGCTGCATAATGGCTGCTGCTGCTGCTGATGGTTCTGCTGCTCTTGCTGCTGCTACTGCTGCAGTTGGCTGCTGTTGTAGGCAGCAGCAGCTGCTGCGCCTCACTGCAGTGGCTGAACCCCCCCTACCTCTCACATACACACACACACACCCATATATATACATATATATCATCCTATATATATATATATACATACATATATAACTATATATATAACTACTAGATAGACATATATATACACACTCTAAACACTCTCTAACACACACACCTACACACTCACAAACACACTAATACACACACACTCACGCACAAATATACATAGCTATATATATATATATAAACACCTATATTAATATATATATACACACATACAATTATATATATATACATATCACTACACACACACACTCTAAGATATATATATATATATATACACATCTATATATATATACATATACACACAAGCACACTTATACATATACATATACATATATATATATACATAGACATATACACACACAAGCACATAGATATAAATACACACATATATATATAAATATATATACATAAACACACATACATATAAATATATACATATATATATATAGACACACTTATAAATATATATATAAAGACACAAACACGCCTACACAACACTACACACAACAACACACGACAACGCGCCCCACTCACGCCCAACGACCCCGACACTCACCAATACCCTAAAATATATAAAATATAGCCCGAAAACTCTAGCACACACTCCCCGATACTAACCCAATGCGCGCACAAAGCCGAAACGAGGAAACCAAGTCAAAATGGCCGTTCGGTCATTTCGACGAACACGTGGTGCGCGGCTCGGAAAACCTCCTGAAACGCACACCAAACGAACTCGGAATCGGCCCAAAATTTATCCACGCGCTCTACACGATGTCTAGATCCTAGAAAATGCACTCCCACGTCGATTCTAGGCCCGTGGCGGAAACGCACACGCACTTAGAATCGACGATGACGAAAAGCCCCAATTTCGCCCGAAACGTCCGTTTCTCCGCGACACGGCTTCCCGTGTCCGAACGGAGACACGCACTCACCCTCTAGACACCCGACAACGTCTACCTAGGTCCGTCTAACCTAGGACATCACCCAAAATTGGGCCAAATTCGGATTCCACCCGAATTCGACACAAAACCTAATGTCAAAGTCTCTAAACTCACCCAAACTAGTTCCAACTTCCTCCTACGGGTAGTGTTAGGGTCTAGGAGGGTTCTACAACACTAATTACACTACACAAAAATAATTAGGAAGGGGAAAGTTAGGTTTTACCTCTTGGGAGTTGGAATCCCAAGGCCAAAGTCTCACAATCCCTAGAATTCACCTCCCTCAAGCTCCAAGCCACCAATTCTAGCTCCCACACTAGATCTAAGCTCCTCATACCTAGGTTAGAGAAAATGCAAGATGAGGGTTAGCTTAAGGAAGAAGGAATGAAAGAAAGAAAGAAGAAAAGTGGAAGAAAACTTACTTTGGAGGAAGAAGGAGAAGAAAGAAGAAGTGGAAAAGAAGAAGAAGTGAAGAAGAAGAAGAAGAAGAATGAAGAAGAATGCAAAGAGGGAGAGGGCTGCTGTGCTCACGGATGGGGAGGGCTGTGGGAAGCTCACGGGTGGGGGTAGGTAGGGGTTTTACAAGTTTCAATTTCCCAAAATGCCCCTATTCACTCGGTTTTGGGTTTCGGGTTCCAAATGCGCTCAAACTAGTTCCAAATCTCTCCAACTAACCTCCTAAAAATAAAATAATAATTCTAAGCCCCAAAATAATTCTCACCAGGGTGTGGTGTGGGCTGGGTCGGACATGGGTCCACTAGGGTCTGACATGGGTCAAGGCTAGCCAAAACCCTAAAACAATCAAAATAAAAATAAGACAAGCACTAATTAATTATAAATATAAATAATTAAATACAATACACTATTTATCAAATAAAAAAAAATATAACCCTATTTTCTAGAATTGGGTAGTGACAAGTCTACCCTCCTTAAAATAATTTTGTCCTCGAAATTAAAAGACGAAACTAGGACAGGAATGCAAAGAAAGAACCATACCTCAGGGCTCGAAGAGATAAGGGTACCGCTTGCGCATTTCATCCTCCCTCTCCCAGGTCGACTCTCCTGGAGAGTGATGCCTCCACGCGACGCGAACCAAGGGAATAGTCTGGTTCCTCAACACCTTCTCCCGCCGATCCAGAATCTCCACCGGCTGCTCTGGATAGCTAAGAGTAGGGCCCACTGCGATCTCCGAGTGATCCAATACGTGACTGGGATCCGCCACGTACCGTCTCAGCTGCGACACGTGGAACACATCATGAACTCCCTCCAGCGTAGGTGGCAACTCAAGCCTATACGCCACGGCGCCGACCCTCTCAAGGATACGGAAGGGTCCAACGAAACGTGGGCTAAGCTTCCCGCCTCCACCGAAGCGAATAGTGCCTCGCGTCGGAGAAATCCTCAGGAACACCAGATCTCCAACCTAGCACAAACAAGGTCTCTGCACTTAGTCTAAAACAAGCAATCACAAGCAAACACAAGAACAAAATCTAGATTCTAAGCTATACCTCGAACTCCAAAGGTCTCCGGTGGCTATCGGCCCAATGCCGCTGTCTGTCCTGCGCCACCCGAAGTCTATCTCTAATGAGCTTGACCTTCTCCGCTACATCAACCACCATCTCCGGGCCAAGCAAAGCTCTCTCACCTACATCATCCCATGATAACGGAGTGCGACACCTCCGTCCATACAACGCCTCAAAAGGTGACATCTCGATACTGGCTTGGTAGCTGTTGTTGTAAGCAAACTCTACCAAGTGCAAGTGATCCTCCCAAGAGCCTCTGAAATCCAAAACACAGGTCCGAAGCATGTCCTCAAGCGTCTGAATGGTCCTCTCTGACTGACCGTCTGTCTGCGGGTGATACGCACTACTAAACTTGAGCTGGGTGCCCAAGCTAGCCTGCAGACTCCTCCAGAAATGCGAAGTGAAGCGACTGTCCCGATCTGATACTATGCTCACTGGAACTCCATGCAGTCTGACTATCTGGCGCACATACATCTCTGCTAGTCTCTCTGTAGACGTACCCACTTTGAATGGTAGAAAGTGGGCCGATTTGGTCAACCTGTCCACGATGACCCAAATCGCATCTTTCCCGCCTGGAGAACGGGGAAGTCCAGAAACAAAATCCATGGTCACATGTTCCCATTTCCACTCCGGAATGGGTAACGGCTGGAGTAATCCTCCTGGCCTCTGCCTCTCCGCCTTCACCTGCTGGCACACTAAGCATCGGGATACGAAGCGTGCTACCTCCCGCTTCATCCCGTACCACCATACATGCTGTCTCAGATCTCTATACATCTTGTTGGCACCGGGATGCATAGAGTACTGGGATCGATGCGCCTCCTGGAGAACCTCCTCGCGCAACGACCCACTCGGCACACACAACCTGGTACCGTGCCGCAATGAACCATCATCAGCAATGGTGAAGTCATCTGCTAATCCCATCTGAACCTGCTCCCTGATGCTCCTCAGGGACTCATCCTCAAACTGTGTAGCCCTGATCCGGTCTACCAACTCTGACTGAATCTGCAGTCCCCACATCTGCATCTCCACTCCAGGCACTATCACCTCAATGCCCAAGCTCTCTAGATCTGCCAGAAGATAACGATCTGTAGTCAGGCACATAGCTACCGGATATCTGCTCAATGCATCCGCAACTACGTTCGCCTTCCCTGGATGGTACTGTAATGATATGTCGAAGTCTTTCATCAACTCCAACCATCTCCTCTGCCTCATGTTCAGCTCTTTTTGGGTAAATACATACTTCAAGCTCTTGTGGTCTGTGAAGATCTCCACACGCTCTCCGTATAAATAGTGTTTCCACAACTTCAGAGCAAAAATGACTGCTGCCAACTCCAAATCGTGGGTAGGGTAATTCTTCTCATGAGGACGTAATTGCCTGGAAGCATAGGCAATCACCCTCCCATTCTGCTGCAACACACAACCCAGTCCCTTCCCCGATGCATCACTATAGATAGTGAATCCTCCAGAACCTGATGGCAACGTCAACACTGGAGCTGTCGTCAACCTCCTCTTCAGCTCATCAAAGGCGATCTGGCACTCCTCTGACCAAACAAACTCCACGTCCTTCCGAGTTAGCCTGGACAACGGCTCTGCAATCCGGGAAAAATCCTGAACAAATCTCCTGTAGTAGCATGCCAGTCCCAAGAAACTTCTGACCTCGACTACTGAACTCGGAACACTCCATGCCTCAACTGCCACGATCTTTCTCGGATCCACCGAGATACCCTCTCCAGTCACCACATGACCAAGGAATTCAACCTTGTCAAGGAAGAACTCACACTTCGAGAGCTTTCCATAAAGCTCCTCCTTCCTGAGAGTCTCCAGCACTATCCTCAGATGCTCCTCGTGCTCCTCTGGGGTCTTCGAATACACCAAGATATCATCTATAAACACCACCACAAACCTGTCCAGATGCTGATGGAACACCTTGTTCATCAGATTCATGAACGCTGTCGGGGCATTAGTCAACCCAAACGGCATCACCAAGAACTCATACTGTCCATATCTGGTCCGAAAAGCTGTCTTCGGAATATCCTCCTTCCTGACTTTCACCTGGTGGTAGCCTGTCCTCAGATCAATCCTGGAAAACACCCTCGCTCCGCTCAACTGGTCAAATAGATCATCAATACGCGGCAGCGGATACTTGTTCTTGATTGTGAGGCTGTTCAGAGCCCTGTAGTCGATACACATCCGTATCGACCCATCCTTCTTCGGCACAAAAAGTACCGGAGCACCCCACGGAGAAGAACTAGATCTGATAAATCCCTTGTCCTGAAGCTCATCCACCTGCTTCTTCAACTCTACCAGCTCACTGTTGCTGACTCTATAGACGTGCTGGGATATCGGCTCCGCGCCTGGCACCAAGTCTATAGAGAACTCCACATCTCTGTCCGGAGGTAACCCTGGCAACTCCTCCGGAAAGACATCCATATACTCCTCTATCAGTGGATGTAGCGACCTCGGCTCTACCACCAGGGCTCCGCAGAAGACTCCCTCGGTCTGCTCCGCTGCTCCTCTGGCAAACTGAAACTCTGGCTCACCTGGCGGACTGAACAAAACTCTGCCTCCACGACAATCTATACTAGCACAATGCGTACTCAACCAATCCATCCCGAGTACAATATCGTAGCTCGGAAGTGGCATTACGAGTAGGCACACACTCAACTCCCGGCCTCCCAAGGTAACTCTTCGGTCTCTGCAGACATCACGGACTAGGATGATACCACCCCCGGTCGTGATCTTGCAGAGTCTAGCTAAAGGTTCAACAACAAGATAGTGTCTAACAGCAAAAGATACAGACACAAAGCTATGGGAAGCACCGGAATCAAATAAAGCAAGTGCTGGAATGGAATCAAGAAGAACACAGATCAAAAGGAGTCAATACAGTGCAAGAAACGATAACATCAATGAAGGACAATAATATTGCAAAAGAAAACAATTTCAGAAGAATTAAAGATAGCAAAAGGAAGTAGGAAGGGTCCTAGTTGTGATTGAGCACACTCTCTCTCAGCCTATATCCTATAGCAGGTAAACTAAAAAGCAGAGACCTGCATGGGCCACCACCAAAAATGTGTCACGACCCGTACCCGAAAATCGGACATGAGCCGTGGGTACGTCCAGCCTACGCCGCAGAATCGGCGGTAGAACGCTGTAAAGGTCCGTTCTAGGTCAACCATATCTATCTATATCTCACTGAAAAATCCGGCATGACCTCTCCAAAAGGAGGGCAAAACCACGCAATATATATATGTGAATAAAATCCTCTCCAACAGGAGGGCAACCACGCAATATATATATGACAATAATCCCAATCACAAAACTAGAGGAAGAATATAAGCACGATATGATATAAACAAGAAACAGAACCAAGAGAGCAAGACAATCCAAAATAATACAGTCCAAGTCTAAAAGCTACAACATCTCACAGAAGCACAAAAGAATAAGTACAGTCATCCAAAATACAAACCACTAGGAAATAACCCAGGAACCCACCTAGCTAACTAGGGTGCTATAGGCGTCTCCTCGGCGCACTCCTCCTCGATCACGGGGTCACAACAGTCGTCAATACCAGGCCCGTAGAACGTAGGGCAATAGTCCTCAGGATCCTCTGGAAAAAAATATGCCCAGTCAGGACTGGAGCGAAGTACATAACTCTGAAAGCAACTCCAAATGCATGGTAAGGTGTATATGACGAGCAATAGAAAAGTAATCAAGATGCACAGGAAATAAATATATGCTGGAGCACAATAAGTAGCTGCAATGTAAACTGGAGAACAATACAAGTAGTAGAAAAGTAACTGCAGGTGAGAAACATGAATACTAGCTAAGTGCCTTGAGCACAAGTTCGTTATATGATCGGCTTAGGTTGCACATGAAAGTCACTACGATAACTCCGTTATGCGTGAGTTGCATAACCGACATACACATGAATACTGTTTGGCTTTGATCATATAACCAACTCACTACTCCCCTCCCCCACTAATACCATTAGATCCAACCACAACACGCTACGTACATGATAATAGCTCGCGCACACGAAGGCGAGAGCACAAGAAGCACATGATAGCACATGATAATCAATACCCGAAGCACATGATGAAATACACGTGATAGAGTACCCGCTGAACACGGTAAGGGGGATAACACCTCATGACGGGATCCACTAGTACCAGCTCGTGTAATAAAGTGTCAGAATCAAGTATTACAGTTCTAGAACAGGTGATATAAACGCTATCATGAAATGGAAACTATCAGAGGTAGGTACTCGCCTGATGTCCTGAGCAACTGATGAGGATCGAGGTCCGGACCGGTATCGCAGGGACCTAATACGAAAAGCAGAATTAAACAGGGTTCTAAGCATTTAAACTGATATAAAATAATTAAAAACAGGCTTCTAGGGCTATTCTAGGTCGAACGGGTCAAACCGGTGAAAATCGGGTCAAAAGTCAACCGGGGGTCCAAAAAGTCAACTCTAGGTCAAAACTAGGTCAAACATTGACTTTTACGGTCAACGGGGACAATTATGGTCAAAGCTAGGTCAAACTAGGGTGCTCCTGAAATTCTAGGTCAAACCGAGCTCATAAAGCTACTAAACTCACAAACTCGCCTAATCGAGATACCGGGATACCCTCGGTATCCGACACCTCGCCCTAGGCCACGCACCCCGCCTAAACCCGCTAAAACCTATGCTAGCACGCGTAATTATATATACATAAACATATAAAAATCACTCCAAGACATTTCCTAGGCTAATACTCAAATACCCCGCTCGAAACTCAATACCTTGAATATCTCAAGGTATCGAGATACCTCGGTATCTCAAGGTATTGAGGTTTCGCCCTAAGGCCCTCTAACTAGCTATCTAGCTATTAATTATATACCTAGTTATTAATCTAGGCTAGGTAATATAGATATCTACTATCTATTAATACATCTAAGTAGGTATCTACCTATATACATATACATATCCACACACACACACCCAATACCCATTACCTTACCCAATCATAACATATATATATATATATTACCTATCAAGATATCTATATATATATATAAGTATAGGTATATAGATATCTATCTCTTAGATAGATATATCTAAGTATCTAGCTATCTACCTATCTAGTATCTATCTATCTAAATACCTAGCTATCTATCTATCAATATCTATCTCACTATCTATTCTAGTAACTATCTCATAACTTATCTTACCTATTTAACCAACTACCTATCTATTAATTAGATATCCCTCTAACTATCTAATATATCTATAAACTAGTCTAACTATCAATCTCTCTAATCTATCTATAAACTATCTATTTATACCCAAACCTCGCTGCATGCTGGGGCTCAAAACGCTGCTGCTGCTCGCTGTTATTGCTGCGCTGCTGCTGCTGCATAATGGCTGCTGCTGCTGCTGATGGTTCTGCTGCTCTTGCTGCTGCTACTGCTGCAGTTGGCTGCTGCTGTAGGCAGCAGCAGCTGCTGCGCCTCACTGCAGTGGCTGAACCCCCCTACCTCTCACATACACACACACACACACCCATATATATACATATATATCATCCTATATATATATATATATACATACATATATAACTATATATATAACTACTAGATAGACATATATATACACACTCTAAACACTCTCTAACACACACACCTACACACTCACAAACACACTAATACACACACACTCACGCACAAATATACATAGCTATATATATATATATATATAAACACCTATATTAATATATATATACACACATACAATTATATATATATACATATCACTACACACACACACTCTAAGATATATATATATATACACATCTATATATATATACATATACACACAAGCACACTTATACATATACATATACATATATATATATACATAGACATATACACACACAAGCACATAGATATAAATACACACATATATATATAAATATATATACATAAACACACATACATATAAATATATACATATATATATAGACACACTTATAAATATATATATAAAGACACAAACACACCTACACAACACTACACACAACAACACACGACAACGCGCCCCACTCACGCCCAACGACCCCGACACTCACCAATACCCTAAAATATATAAAATATAGCCCGAAAACTCTAGCACACACTCCCCGATACTAATCCAACGCGCGCACAAAGCCAAAACGAGAAAATCAAGTCGAAATGGCCGTTCGGTCATTTCGACGAACATGTGGTGCTCGGCTCGGAAAACCTCTTGAAACGCACACCAAACGAACTCGGAATCGGCCCAAAATTTACCCACGCGCTCTACACGATGTCTAGATCCTAGAAAATGTGCTCCCACGTCGATTCTAGGCCCGTGGCGGAAACGCACACGCACTTAGAATCGGCGACGACGAAAAGCCCCAATTTCGCCCGAAACGCCCGTTTCTCCGCGACACGGCTTTCCGTGTCCGAACGGAGACACGCACTCACCCTCTAGACACCCGACAATGTCTACCTAGGTCCGTCTAACCTAGGGCATCACCCAAAATTGGGCCAAATTCGGATTTCACCCGAATTCGACACAAAACCTAATGTCAAAGTCTTTAAACTCACCCAAACTAGTTCCAACTTCCTCCTACGGGTAGGGTTAGGGTCTAGGAGGGTTCTACAACACTAATTACACTACACAAAAATAATTAAGAAGGGGAAAGTTAGGTTTTACCTCTTGGGAGTTGGAATCCCAAGGCCAAAGTCTCACAATCCCTAGAATTCACCTCCCTCAAGCTCCAAGCCACCAATTCTAGCTCCCACACTAGATCTAAGCTCCTCACACCTAGGTTAGAGAAAATGCAAGGTGAGGGTTAGCTTAAGGAAGAAGGAATGAAAGAAAGAAAGAAGAAAAGTGGAAGAAAACTTACTTTGGAGGAAGAATGAGAAGAAAGAAGAAGTGGAAAAGAAGAAGAAGTGAAGAAGAAGAAGAAGAATAATGAAGAAGAATGCAAAGAGGGAGAGGGCTGCTGTGCTCACGGATGGGGAGAGCTGTGGGAAGCTCACGGGTGGGGGTAGGTAGGGGTTTTACAAGTTTCAATTTCCCAAAATGCCCCTATTCACTCGGTTTTGGGTTTCGGGTTCCAAATGCGCTCAAACTAGTTCCAAATCTCTCCAACTAACCTCCTAAAAATAAAATAATAATTCTAAGCCCCAAAATAATTCTCACCAAGGTGTGGGATGGGTCGGACATGGGTCCACTAGGGTCTGACATGGGTCCAGGCTAGCCAAAACCCTAAAACAATCAAAATAAAAATAAGACAAGCACTAATTAATTATAAATATAAATAATTAAATACAATACACTATTTATCAAATAAAAAAAAATATAACCCTATTTTCTAGAATTGGGTAGTGACAATATCAGTGGATACACCCTGATAATACTATACTACTATATATACTATATCTATATATATATATACATATTATATATATACCTCTTTTTTATACCATGATATTCACGAACCCTGTCTGTTTTAACAGAAACCATCTCCAGCACAGCCAGTGACCCCCTGTCACAAGCACCTTCAAACCTGACTGTGAAATCAGGGTTTCAATACTATCAGGGAGTAGGCAAGTATACCTTGCCAAGTTTTTACTGTTTAAATTATTAACTGTTGAATGTTCATTTTAGTAAATTTACATATAACAGTATGTATCTGAGACTGCCTCGGGTACCGTCAACAAGTACGTTGACACGTAGTGTAATAACTAGTTTATATAGACTTACCATCAACTGTGAGGGTATCCTAATATCCTCTTAGACCCTATCACGGGTACACGCAACAAGGATGCACTTTATTTTGGGATGCAAGTTTGCGTAGTTGATTAGCTACCAGTACGTACGACGTGCATCACGGCTTAGAACAAAATCAGGAAGGTTACGACTTAGCATTAGTTACATTGGGCGGGGAGAACGACTAAAAGACGTATGGGACACCCACCTCTTTATCCTGTGGCCGCACTCGACGGAGTGATACGGTTGTTATATATATATTCATGTGACCATACTCATCGTAGATAGAAAATTGTATAGTGCCCTTGAACGGGGGCATATGTGGCATATACTAGCCAGTCACTACGGATTGGTGAATTACGTCAGGATATGTCTAGCCACACTTTCCCATACGTACTAGGTTGTCTCAAATTGCATTCACTTAGCTGGTTAGCACCCTGTATTTATTTATTCAGCATTTACATACATGGCATGTTATTTTTCTGTATCTTGTTACGTCCCTCTGAGGACCTGGTTCCCTGCCAGGTTTAGCTGAGACACTCTACCCCACAGTACCTGGACCTGGACAGGAGACTGGATATGCCCTGAGAAGGAGTTAGAGGAGATGCCATCAGAGTCTGCCTGAGTACATCTGGAGTTGGAGCTATATATTTAGAGGACGATGTGCTAGTTTATCCTACTTCACTTTTGCTTATCTTTTGTAGTGGGTTTGTTCCCACCTGACTTTATCTGATTTGTGTATGACATTTCAGACTCAGCATCTATATATTCAGCTCATATTTCCTGATATTTCTGTGGATGAGATTAGATTTACCTGTATTAGACTTGTAGTATTTTAGGACAGCGTAGCATGTTACTTTGGGTCCATTAAATTGGGTAAACCCTTAGTGACATGTCAGCTGGCCAATGCCACGTGGCCTAGTTTCGTATATTTTTGGGACTGGGACGTGACATATATCAAATATGTGTAAGGAATCAAAAATTCATTTCCAAGCCTAAAAAACTTGAACAAAATAACCCTTAAAGTATGCTTGGATTGAGGGTGAAAAAAAATATACTCTGTTTGAGCTTGGAGTTTACAAATGGAAGTTGTTAAGTAAGGATTTATTTAGTTTTTTTTTTCTATTTTTTAAATTTCTAATTTGAGGACTAGCAAGGGAAGCAAATGATCTTGTTTAAAAAGTCATAAACATTTATTTATTTGTTCTATAAATATTATGATATTCTTTTTTTTAACCTGCTGCTTCGTCTTTCTGACTTTTAACTAGTTATCATCCATTCGTCTAATAAAAATAATTTTATATCTATTTATTTTTTAGTAATCATTTTTCTACTCAAAATCTTTCATCCAAGTAGTAAGACACACCCACTTAACTCTCCCTCTCTCTCTCTCTCTCCAATTCAAGTAAAATTATATGTATTAACTTCTCTTTCACTTGGCTTCGCTTCACTTAATCATACTTAATTATGTTTATTTTTTCCTTCAATTCAAGCAGACCTTTATTTAGGCTTATGATAAAGGCACTACAAATATGACTCGGAACTAATCCGGTATTGGTGCTAGTCTAGTTGGAAAGATTTTATACTCAGGCTAGTCCAAAATTTACTAGGATTGTCCACCATCTCCGCCTCCCTCCTCCTGCTCCTCCCCTACCCCCACCCCCTCCGGCCTATCCTCCTTCCTCCTTCCGTGATTCTTCACCTCTCCGCGTCGTCGACCTTGCCATCGATCGTGCCGCCGTCACCGAGCCGTACCTCGAGTACCTTTCCGTCGGACTCCGTCACCGCCGGAGTCCTCCTCGGAGGGACGGCGGAGGCAGACGACCCGGAGGAGGTTTTCTCGTGGCAAATGGAGAAGGCGATCGGGAGGGGGGGGGGGGTTGTCGGGAACGATGAAGGTGAATGGCGAATGGGGAAGGCGACCTCCTCCTCCGCCTTCCCCTTGTCTCGCCTCGCGCATACATCCCTCCCCCACCGGACTGTCAAAATTTTGACAGTCATACCAATTTGAAAGACTGTCAAAATTTTAAGAGTCCTTCAAATTGGTAGGGCTTTCAAAATTTTGAGAGTTCTTCCTATTGTTAAGACTGTCAAAATTTTGACAGTCATGAAAAAATTTAATTGGGAGTGGACAGTCAGTTAAGTAATTTTTGGAAGTGACAAACTTATAATTATTAAAAAAATTTGGGCTGTCCTTAGTGTATTTTGTAGTGACTTTATCAAGGACCTTTATTTATTTATATATTTTGAGGTTTTGGGGAATGGACCTAGGTTACTAGTTGGGTCCCAAAATCTCTTTACAAGTGTCAAGTCCTGGAGCTTGATGTAAGCCCAACGGAAGTGGGCCATGGATCCTACCGATCTAGGCTTAGTTTTTTGGATTGTAATTTGGGGAAGAACGGCCATTCATTTCTCGAAATGCTAGCCTAGATTGGTTAATTTAATCTTCCAACGAGTGATGTGTTTGAGCAAATGTCCACCTAAAAGACAAGACGAGCGATTCGGCTTATCCCGATATATTTTGCACAATATATTTGGACATTTATTACTCTGCTAACTTGTCTATGTTGTTACTTCTCATCTTGTTACTTCTTATCATGTAGGTGACAGTAATGTTTATCATCGACTTTCTCTCTCTCTCCCTAACTTTGTCTCTTCTTATCATGTAGGTGACAGTCTAATGTTTATCATCGACTTTCTCTCTCTCCCTAACTTTGTCTTCTTGTCATGTGAACCCTCTCTCTGCGAAAGGTCACAATCCTCAGTTAACCACAAAATCTTGAACTCTTCTTCCTATCATACACATATAAGAGCTAGTATGTGTCCTTCACTTTGCTTATTTTGAGCGCTCTCTCTCTCTCTCTCTGTTGCTTTTGTTGATGGTCATCTAAAATCATACATAGATATATCTGGTAAATTCTTGATTTTTCTCTTTGATTTTCTTGGTAGAATTGAATAGTTTATTGATTGACAGACATCTCAACAACAATTTAGTGTAGATATTTTTACAGTAGAGGAAAGTAACTATGTAGCTAGTTGGTCCTTCTCTAGAATGAAATAGTATGTGATAACATATTAACATGGCTAACAATTCCCCCTCCCCCCCCCCCTCCCCCCCCCCCCCCCTCTCTTTCTTTCTGTATAATTAGTGAGTTTGTTTAGTGTAGATGGTATGTGTTAACATGGGTACCATACCATTTCCTCAGCTCTTGTTCTATTATTTGCTAATGGGTGAGGAATTGGGTTTTGATTTCTTCTAGTTTTATTTCTGTTTTCACACTGTATTAATTTAAAGAGTAAAGTTGGTGTCGCTGATAGCTCTTTAACCTTTTTTTTTTCATTTGGATCATCAGAAGGATAATTCTATGAGTGATTTTTGTAGAGCGTTCGAGTTAAGTTGATGATGTAATCCGTAAGTTTTCTCGGTTAGTTCTATGCTTCGATGCCCAAAAATGAAGTCTGAAGCCTGAAATTGGACCCAATGTTTGGGTAAAGTGCAAAATAACCCTTGCAAGATTCACATTTTTTTGCAAAAAAAAGAAGACTCGTACTTTAAAAAGTCCCTCTAATTTTTAATTCGGTGCAATTTATATCCAAATTGAACGACGACGTCAACGGACAGCCAATTAACCGTCAACAAGGTTTATTTGGGTTATTTACGTAGGAAAGAAACAAACTAATAATATACAAACGTGAAATAGAGTGGGAACGGAGTAAAACATGCGGGAAAAAAATATGAAAAGAATGGTGGTATTTTAAACCTATATACAAAATGATGGTAAGACTGTTGCAATCTTTAATGGTCACATGTATGAGTATTATGAGTATTTTGGATATTTCAGGCGTTTTTAGTCAAAATTTGACTATAACATTCAAATTGTAATAACGGAGGGGTGATTTGATCAAAGTACCAAAAATGCGAGGGTTTAATTGATAAAAAAAAAAAATTTTTTTTTAACTAAAAGTGTAAATCTTGAGAGATTTATTATTATTTTTTACTTTACCCGTAATGTTTTAATCATGGAATTGAAGATTAATGGAGAACAAAAGCGGTTTATAAAGGAGAACGGATGCCTCGGAGAGAGCTGCACCAAAAAAACTAAAATATATCTTTTGTCCAAGTTCAACAAGTCCCAAATATAAAAGAAAGTCAAAAGATACAACGAACACCCAAAATATAGAAGACACAATCTTCTAGATATCAGTCCTTGCCGCTTGTCCTTTGTCTTGATTGTTCAACTCTCCTGTGTCATGCATATTTCGTTTCTGCTTGTGTCCCCTATCGGTTGCTCCTCTTGTCGAAAACTTGATGCTGGATAATTTTTTTTGAAGCTAGTTGTACAATGCAATGGTAATGGTATCTTGTTTGTTATTGAAACATCTATTGTTTCTTTCTTGTCAACCACATCCCCCCCCCCCCCCCCCCCCCCCCCCCCCCCCCCAACACACACACACACAATATCCCAGAGCCATTCATTCCCCTGCTTGATGCCTTGATCCTTTTGTTCCTCTAGAGAACCCATAACAACTTTACATTTCCTGGATGACCTTTAATTCCCAAATGTGCTTTACAAGACTCCCAGATTTATCGTACCACTTTGCAATGAAGCAGTAAATTTTCAACTGCATCCTTATGGTTGTTACAAAAGCACCAACTATTTGACTCAATCCAATGTTTACTTGACTTAAAGTTGGGGTGACACATGTTACAAAAAGCATAAGTGATTGTCCCAAATCAATGTTTAGTTGACTTCGAGTTTGGATGACACATGTTTAGTTATATTACGTAATAACAACAACGAAAACAACAGTCTATATACCTAACATTTTGGTCCATCTTCCGAAATCCTCATCTTTCATCTTTGAGAGTTCGCTGTTCATCTCATAGAGATCTGGCAAAATGTTTATGTTGGCTCTTGGCTACCTTATGCAACCCTCGTTTGTACCGTCCGTGAAAATAGGCAGATCTTGTCTTTCATGAGTGATACAACTACGAAATCTTGTAGATTATCTTTCATTACAGTTTTCTTATTGACTGTTTATGCCATGACTGGCTGATATGTCTGAAGAAAAAATTGATATGCATATCTCAATACTGTGTAACATTCTTAGTATGGTCAAAGAAAAGCAGTGTATCTTCTTGTTATATTCCTTTTATGGATTAGAGTTCTCAGCTGTAGGTAGGCTTGTACTACAATCCTTTTCTAATTAACTCATGTATATTGTTTTATCAGACTCGTGGTTAAATATATTCAAGATGGTTAATTTTGGAAAGAAATTAGAGGCAGATCAAGTGCAAGAATGGAGAAGGTATGCTGACTTTCCTATTCCTGTCAGTCATGCATCTAATGTATTTTCTTTCTCATACATAAGATGTAGTCATTATTATACAGTTGAGTTTGTAATCACTTGCAATAGGAACCAAATAGCTTCTTTCTTTTCTCATATTCAGCCTGTGGTCATCTATTTGGTGGCTTTATAGCCCTTATATGATAGTAGCAGAAGATAATCATCTCTTACATCAAAGGTTAACCTCTCTTTTTTGGTCTAATTGTTATGCTCCCATTACAAACCTAGATCTGGAATTCCTTAGGTGACGAGTCAACAGGAGGTAACTAGACGGATAGGAGTTTGAAGGATTTGGTTTGGGAGATGGAGGAAAGAAGTATGATTGATGATCAAGGAAGGTGACAACCATTGAAGTGATAACCTTGTGTTGTGATTGGGGAAAAAAGCATGCATATCTTTTTTGGGTCCAAGAATAACCAACAAATAGATGCTTAGTAGCTGAGGATCAAGTTTATCATGCTCTGGTCCATGACAATGAACATAAGATATGCAATCAGCCACTAAGGAGATAAAGGGAACGATTCTTGGTTTGGAAAAGATAAAGAATGGGGTTTGATTAGTTAAGATTGTACAAGCTTGATGAGGTGACAAGTGGTAAACATGCCAACCTTTCAGCTTGTCTTGGGGCGATGTTTCAGTTTATCTTGGGAACGCACGTATTAATAGGAATTGAGCAGATTTCTTCCAAAAAGCATTGTTATTCGTTTGGTTACTCCATTTTGTTCAGGGAGTATAAGAGTAAGAGATCAGAAGTCATGGCTAAGACACTTTTTCGACACAATTAGTTAGAGAACTTTTAATTGTAGTGTTGAAGTTGAACCGATTCTGATTCTTGGGTGAAGTTTCTAAAATTACAGAGAATTACAGATCAACCACATAGCAAAAATAGCTGAGTTATGTGGGAGTGACCATCAATAAATGTAGCAAAGTATCAATAACCCAAAAGGCTATGTTGTTTATATGGATTATGTGGAAAGTGAAGGCTACATTGTGAATAGAGTGACATCAAACTTTATCAGAGCTCTTCTCAATATTTATAGGAAATACAAAGCATATGAAAGACGACACTAACCCTAGAAAAATATATAATAAATTTGTTGAAAATAAAATAACTAATATACTCTTTAATGTGTTCGAGCAAGTCTCCCAAAATTTGGAACTTGGTGAAAGCAATTCTAGCTTGGAGAATGAAAAACAGAGATCATTTGAAAAATTCGGTCGGAGTCCCGTCATCAAAAAAATCCTGCAAGAAACCATCTGAAAAATGTTGGGACTTTGAGACCGATTTTTTTTCCAAAAGGAACCGTAGAAAGACAAGGCTTTGCAAATGAAGAAATTCCGGAAAAAGTCAAATGAGAGATGAGGCTTCACAACGGAAGAAATCTCCGAAGAGAAAAGAAGGAATTTCAGAGCTTTACAACTAAACAAATTTTAGAGCTTCGCAACTGACAAAAGAAAATATCTCAATTACATTGGGGCTTCTGTCACGCCCCAGTCCCAAAAATACGTAGGACTAGGACACGTAAGCATGCCAGCCGCATGGATATGACAACTCCAATATATGGAAACCAAATCCACACGTACGCTGTAATATGAATATCAAGTCCACAAATGGTATAAAATGTATCACAAGTCACAGGGTATAATCTAAATCTCATCCGCGAAAATCAGATATAAATAATAACCAGCATCTATATAACTAGATTTCAACATAAATATCTAAGGATGATAGTTGGATGGAAACAAATCTACTACCAACTCGAATGGAAAAGTACAACACAACAAATACAATATAGGAATACCAGCTAACGACCATGGGCTCGAAGAGAAGACATCCTCGCAACACAAGTAATCATCCAAATCTGCGCTCCTGCAATTACTCAAGAACAGATACACCTGGCAGAGGACCAGGTCCTCAGAGGGACGTAACAAGATACAGAAAATACGAGCCAATTTGAATACAGTAAACATGCATCATATTTGAAAATAGATAAGTACGCTGTACAGGACAATCTATATGAATGCAAATGAGGACAACTTTTCGACGTATGGGCAAGGGTAGGCTACTCGATCTAATCCTCACAACCTCACGCTCGTCAGTGGACATCATCAGCCGACATACCGCGGGGGTAGCGACCCTCGGACTCCATCAATCGACATACCGCGGGGGTAGCGACCATCGGACACGACCCACCATAGTGCGTGCTAGTGACTACGGTGTTACCAGAGTGGTTAAAAGCCCATACGCCTAATGATTGTCCTCTATGATACTAAGTGCCATGTGTGTGTCAACATATCTAATACATAGTAATGACTGAAAGAAAACTACACATGCAAGAATAAACAGAAATGCAATAAATATACAGAAATATACTAAGCATGCAAAATACTGTAAGCAATTTGGCAAGGTATCTTGCCTGGGGTCCTGCTGCTGGTATGAATCAGAGTCCAAGTCACAGTCCAAATAGCCTATGTATTACAAATTTATCACGTCAAAAAATAATTTATTTTAATTTATTTAATTCTGGAATAATTACTCTAAAATCCTATTTTAATCTTATTATTCTGATTTTTATGTTAATTTCTAAATTTTGTCCAAAGAAACTGAATTTTATCAACTCGAGACTCATGGCACGCAAATCGAGGCGATCTGTTGACCGAAAAGTCAACCGACACAAACTCAACTTTCATGCATGATTTCCTGTAGATTTTAGCGGCAAAATATGCTTGAATTTACGGCTCGTCCGAATTCAAATTCGTTTGGGAATTATGGCACATACAAATTTTGTATTGTGCACCGATGGTTAAATTCTAACATAGAAGTTCTACAGAATTAACAGTATACAAATACTTCGTATTAAATTCTGGGAAAAACATATGTCAATGATCTCGACATTAGCTTTCCAAAACTTTAAACGGTTCATGATTCTGATTCCTGGTTCTCCCGGAATCGCGAAAATATTGAAACACGTCTATTTTCGGACATGCTGTGCTCTACGAATTTCCAGAATTTAATACTCATAATTTCGTAAAATAAATTACATAATCAGAAAGCTAACCTCAATATCTTTCTAACGCAAGAAACTAGGCCTCGTTTGGAGTCCGGAGCTATGCGCAATGGCTTGTGGAAGATGAAGGAACCCTAGATGGCAATTCTCCAAAATCTCTCTCTCTCTCTAAGATAATGGGATAATTAGGGTTATAATAATATATATATATATATATAGGGATGTACCTGCGGCTGAATGGATATTTATAGGCTGACACGTGTCAGAATCTGATTGAATGGTTTTTGTTATATTATTTGTTTTTGATTTGCCTTTATCAAAACATTATTTGAGTCATTTTAAATCTAAATAACTCCAAATAAATATTAAAAATAATCATAAAAATCTGGAAAAATTACATAAAATATATTTTGAACCTATAAACCCTAGAAAAATATTTGGGACAATTTTATATTCATAAGTTTACTACTATAATTAGGAGAAGCTCTAAACATTAGTTTTATCCATTTAACTAAAAATAAATACTAACATTATTCCAAAAATTCTGAAATAATTCCAGAAAATATATAATAATATTATAAACCCTAGAAAATAAAGTGGGTCCATTCTATATTCCTGGGCTTGCACAATAAATTCTACAAGTCCTAAAAATTAGTTATTAGTCTAAATAACTCCCAATAAATACTAAAAGTATTCAGAAAATTTCCAGAAAATTCTAGAAAATATATTTGACTATTTAGAACCTAAAATAAAATTTTAGAATATTTTTATTTAAGTTTGAACATAAAATAAATTCTTCAAAGTCATAGAAAATTAATGTTACTAGTTTTTAATTAACTAAAAATTATGGAAAAATCTCATTAATCTAAAATAGCCTAAAAATAATTCTAAATAAATATTTATATAAGTAAATATACTAAAAAAAATTTATTTTCTAATTAACTAAGAGAATACTCTAAATAAATTCAACATCTATAATAAATATAATAATATAAAATATACACAAAATACCTATTTTGGGTGAGGGAGTTTACAGCTTCGAAATGAGAAATTTCGAAAGCAAGTATGGGAGTCCTAAACGAGAAATTCCGGAAGAAACATATAAAGTAGGTTAGAGCTCTGTAGGACTAGAAATTTCAGAAGAAAAATATTTAAAATTTGTCTGGGCTCAGAAAAGTGAGAAATTCCGAAAGAAAATATCTGAAATACGTTAGGGCTCGAAAAGATGAGAATTTTTGAAAGAAACCGAAGTACGTTGGGACCCCGAATATCGAATAAATCCTAGAAATTAACCTATAAAAGAACAAGACTTTGTATATCGGGGAAGTATGAAGAAAGTTGAGATTCTGACTACCAAAAAGTTTTCGAAAAATGGGTGCCCGAAGTAGCCGTTGAAGATACGACCGCGAGTATCGCCAAAGAAGAAGTAACCACCAACTCTGAAGATTGCCACATATTATAGGACGAGATAAAAGAAGGGGAGAAGAGAGAACGTAGAACTTTGATACCACGTTGAAAGTGGAGGCTACATTGTGAATACAATGACATCAAATTTTATTAGGACTCTGCCAATATTTGTAGGAAATGCAAAGCATATGAAAATACATCATAGCAAAATTCATAATAAATGTGCTGAAAATAAAATAATAGTCTCCTCTTCAATAGGTTCAAGTAGTAGATAAGAAAGGGAAAAGATTATGATAGGTGAAAAAGAGGAGTGGTACTGCTTCCCCGTGGTACATTTTTCATACAAAAATTCTTAAAGGGAGAAGACAAACTTGATAGTATAGGTTTGATAATCACCAAAGTCGATCATAGAAAGTGAAGTCATTACATCTTGAGGGACATTCAGGAGGTATTTTCCATTTGCTTTACGACATCCACTAATTACTACCTTTTCCTTCAGTCTGGAATAATAACAGAAGATGGAGAAAATGTTATGGAACAATTATGATATATGGTAAAACGACTAATATGCAAAATGTTAGGTCGTCAAGAGGGTACTACAAGACCGAATGGAGACTCAATGTGAGAGTTACCTAAATATTATCAAGGCAAGAGCAAGACTTATATCTCCATTGGTGATAAAATAAACTAGTGGCAACTAAGTAATAAAGAATCAAAAACATCTTTAGGCACATAGGCCATGTGCGAAGATTGGGATGGGATAAAAACAAGACACCTAAGTTAGTGGACATGTTAGTAGAGTAAGTAGGGCTGCCATTTTGACCCGAGACCCACCCGGTTTTACCCCAACCTGACCGGTGTGTAGGGTCCGGTCCTATATTCCTAAGAGTTGTAGCCAATCCTCCAAATTGGTAGGATTGGGTATACATAAATCCTATTTGATTCAGACTTGTACTTGATCTCAATCCAAATAATTAGAGATATAAATAGGGATTATGGAATTCTAGTCATTTTTTATATATTTATATTGATTATAGTGAAATATGCGGAGCTGATCCGGACTCGATCTGGTTCCGACTTGAGTTTGTGGTAAACCGGTAGGGTAGTGTCTTTTTATATAGAACTTGGACCTGACCTGAAGCTTATAAAGATGGAGTTCGGGTCCAAATCTCGGACCAGTAGGACTAATGGATCTGGGTTCAGGACTAGCACTTCCTAGATCCGACCCGACCATAGATCATAGTGAGCCAAAGTTCTTTCTTAAAGTTGACCGAGGAAGAAATGGTGGTTGACATCTAGAGAACACACGCTAGCACGATTTAAATCATAACAATGTTATCTGATCTTGTTGGTGATTTGATTACTATTGGACGGTAAAATAGTCACCAAGAGAAACTTGTACTGTGGCAGTAACTGAACGACGTCAGGCAGTCGCATGTGCCGGATAGGCAACATAGATCACAGTACAAGTGATGGGAGAGGAGACAACGTTAACATAGATGACAGAGGAAGGAGAGAGATGCAAGAGGGAAGTGCAGATATATGAGGCATGTGGAGTTTGGCAGTTAGGGGTGGGTTGGATGCTATGTTGCATGAAATGGACATGATACAGATATGGGATACGAGCATTTTCAAATAGGTATAAAGATAGTAACTTATATTGCATTAGTGCGGATATGGGTACGGACACAATACATACATAATTTTTTCGTGTACGTGTTGGATGCCACAAGGGTGGTATTGCTGTTGTGTGTGTGTGTGTGTAGGGGGCGAGGGGAGGAGGGGAGGAGGTGGGGTGTTGTGGTTAGGAAGGAATTACAGTTAGGGTTAGGATGGGTATACTATAGAGATAGGGGCTGGTTGGTGCGTGTGGGTGAAGTATTTTGTTAGGTTTCTGAGCAAACATGCTCCTACACAATAGAGCGTAAAACTCAACTTAATTTGATACTACTCATCAAGGTAAATGGCTACATATATATAGTGGAGATGGGTGTTCCTCACCACACAAGTTAGCGATATGGTTATAAATGAAAAAGCGATTAACTTGGCCCTTTTATGGAAGGCGTGAGAGGATGGAGGGGTTTTGGAGTTTGGGGGTTTGTTTCTATTGCACTTGGAGAATTTGGTATAGAGTAATTATAGTAGAATTGTCATTTCCCCCTTTTTGGGTGTGGGAGGGGGTTTCATTGCCTTTAGCCCTCACCAGTCTCTACCCTGATATGATGACTTGTTGGTTGATAACATATCAAGGTTCTTTTATCCAGTTCTATTACAGGATCTAAAGCGGAATGTAACCACAACATTATAATAGAGCAAAAGGTGAAATTGTATAATTACTGGAGACTTTAGAAGTATAGAGGGAATGGATGGAATTACTTCCTACAGATGTACTAAACTTTATTAAAGCACCCCTTCTAAATCCTAATAGCTGAATGTTTAAATCGTACTGGTGTACAATCTGGTATAAGCTTGAGTCGACTTGGGAGACCCAAATTAGTATGGAAAAGGTTATAGTGCATTGGTTATTAAAGATACCTATGATAAAGCAATCAAGAATGAGATCTTTACAGCTGGCTCTGATTTTTCTAACGATGTCAAATCCCTCTGAACTGTCTACTCTGATCATTAAGTTTTTACTATATTCAAAAGCAGCTCAAGTGACGAGTCTTTTTGTAGTTTATTCTCAACTTAGAGCCACCAAAGCCGGCTGATAATTTCTTTACAGTCATCTAACCACACTATTGGATTTCATGTATTCTTAGTTCTTACCTTCAGTTAAGCCGTTTGTGTGAATTTTTTAACGATGTGAAGATTACGATGCTTCTGCATAAGAAAAATGAATTTGATGCAAATTATATCATGTGCCTTCTAGTTTTCTCTGAAATGTGTTTCACTATGGCTCTTCATCTTAACCGTGCGTACGAGTTGACTGCAATTTTTAGTTTGATGTGATTTCTAGTAGTATGTGAATTAATATCTTCATATAATCATTTCTACTATTTGCTATCTCCAGATACTACATAAACTACAAGTTAATGAAGAAGAAGGTACGACATTATGCTCAAGAAACTCAGAATGGTGATAAGAATCGTCGCCAGGTTCTCAAAGAGTTTTCAAGGATGCTAGATGACCAGGTACTTGAATTATTTTTTACAGATAGACATGGATGCATGTTAGCTCTTCGCTTTGTATATGTTCTTATGTTCTTAATCATTCGCTTGATCTGACTGCTATGTTTGTACATAGCATCATGGTGGCTAGAACGAGTGATGTTTTACCTTGCTGTCATTTGGGTTAGTATATATCAACTTTATTGATGTATCAAAATATACAATTACAAGTTACTACTTTGACTCAGATTTCTAGCTTATTACACATTTCATCCTAGGGTTGACCCCAGAAATCAGGTAGCTCTTTGAACCTGTTCTGTTTGTCACTTAATCCTCCTACAATTGCTTGTCAGCATGTAAGCCTCTCTCTGCAGAAGACACCGACTTCTAATTGCTTCTTTATACCCTCCTATTCCTCTTGCCAAATATGTCATATGTCTTTTACTAGGATCAAATCCATGATGCCCTTAGTCCCTGCTGCACCATAACTGAGTGTTGGTGAGGGTTAATATTTATATTATTCTAAAACACCCCCGCAAGTCGAACTCCGATTTTATGGACCGAGAGCTGGATTCACGTAGTGGTATATTTTTAGTTCTCTTAACATGTCAGTCAAAGGAGATTCGAATGTGGGTTTTGTTGGCCCATCTGGTCATGGTCAACCTGATTTCGATAATTAACTAAACTACGGTTCGATACATTGCAATGTTGTTCAATGAAGACTGCTACTACGTCACTGCTACAAACTCAAGCTGCTACTTCTCAAGCAGATTGCTACCATTTGCGTCTGGTTATTTTACTATTTATTATGTATTTTACATTTTATTTTGAGTCTAGGATTTATATAAATCGGATTGCATTTGGGCAACTAGATGCACCCAAATCCAAAGTCCACTAAAAATGAACCTACCTAAACCCAGACCTAACCAAACATTTGAATCCAACCAAAACCCAACTTCAGGTTTCTCTGAAAACATGTGACAATCCCTCTGCAAAAACCCTAGAGTGTTGGTGAGGGTTAATATTGGTATATTAGAATATTCTTGGTATATTTGTTGGGATATTAGAATATTCTACAAGGGATTTTAATGAGGTATTAATGTAAGATGAAGGGTTGTAAGGCTATAAATAGCCAAGAGATTATCAATAAAATATATAACAATTATCCCAAAATATTCTACATGGTATCAGAGTCCAAACCCTAGCCACCACCTTCCAAACCCTAGCCGCCACCACCGCCACCGCTGCCACATCGCCCGCCACCACTGCTGTCGCGCCCGCCACCACCGCTGCCGCGCCATCCGCCACCACTGCTGCAGCACAGCGCGCCTGCCACCATTATCGCCGCTCATCAGCCACCACCACCGCGAAGCCGCGACTCCTGCGGAGCCTTCTGTCGCGGTTCCTGGCATCTCCCGCGGGCCGTTCCAGACGTTGACATCGAAGGCCTAGATCTGATGGGGGAGAGACATGATCGGGTCTAGGAGAGGACGAAGAGGGCGAATGTGAATCGTGGGATGGGTATGAGGTGATCGGAGAAGAGGAGGATCGATGGAGGAGATCATCAAGAAGTTGGATTCTGCGGAGGTCGCAACGTTGACGAAGCTGATGAAACTGTCGGCTGGTGAGAGTGCGACACGAACATTGGTGAAGTTGGAGCTTCCATCTATCGATCTGAAGCTTGATGGACCGACCACCTACCTGAGTTGGTCACAACGGGTGAGGAGAACCCTCGCAGGGAAGAACCTGGAGGGTTTCTTGTCAGGAGAGAAGACAGAGCCGGATGAGGGCTCGGTAGGACGTGACGAGTAGAAGTCTACTCATATGGTGGTATACATTTGGCTCCTCAATTCTTTAGTCCAGTCGATCGCCGCTACAGTGGATGGCCTTGAGATGGTGAAAGACGTGTGGTAGAAGTTGAGAACCTACGATGATGTGGGGAATAACTTGAGGGTTTTCCAGATCAAGGGGGGATCGATGACACCGTACATGGAGAGAAGACGGTACAGGAGTATGCCACGGAGTTGGAGCGTTTGTGGTTGGATTATGATCACTTATCACAGACAGGTATGTCTGCAGGAGAGGACGATAAAGTTTTTTAAGGGGCTGACCGCAGTGTTTGCTCAGAGGACAACACTACTTCTAGCCCAACCGAAGATTCCTACACTTGAGAAGGCTATCTCGGCCATGATCCAGGAGGAGACTCGTATCAAGCTACATGCAGGGACATGTGGTCCTCCTGAAGTGAAGATAGCACTGGCGGTTGCCAATTCAGGCGGCACATGACCTAAGGGAGACCCCCGGCAGTGTTACAACTGCGGGGAGGTGGGCCATCTGAGATATGCTTGCACCAAACCACCCAAGGAGGGAGATTCAGGTGGCGGACGTGGACAGTTTGGAGGACGTGGCCGTGGCGATCGACTGGGTGGTCGAGGAGGTTATCGGGCGAACCTGTTGGTAGCAGAAGGCGAGGAGGGAGCTAATGGTGTATATACTGAGGAGGATCATGCACTACTGAACATGCTGGAAGTACTCAGGAGAAAGCAGAGAACGTCAAACGATGGAGACAGGAGGAGTGGGACTGAGGAGGCGTCCACCTCAGTCTTCGCCAGAGGCAACGCTGCCATGTATGCCCATCTATCAGAAGGTACTGATGACTCACTCGTCCTTGCATCTGTCTTCCCTTAGATCGTCGGACTGGATTGTCGATTTGGGTGCGTCTCGACACGTGACAGGGAATGCTAGTGAGTTCTCTTCCTACACTCACCTAGCATCTGCAGACAACATTCAAACAACCGATGGTACTTTCCAGCCAGTGGTCGGTAAGGGTACTGTCGATTGTACATGTTCATTAAGATTATCCAATGTTTTATATGCTCCTTTTTCAGTCAGTCTTTTGTCCATTAGTTCTATAATCCTCCAACTAAAATGCATTCTCTTTTGATATTCCTAAGGTGATCTTCCATGAGAAGGAGACGGGACGAAGACTTGGGACTGGCACTTGGCATGAGTGACTGTGGTATCTGGATCGGGAAGGACTGGATTCAGCATTGGTGTCTGTGGCAGAAATGACAGAAATGAGAGGACCAAAGATGAGTGTCGAGGATACACTGATACTCCATCACAGGCGGTTGGAGCACTCATCTTTTGATATTTTGAGTAGGTTGTATCCATCTATTTATGAGAAGGCAAATAAGAAGAAACTAGTATGTATGCATGTGATTTAGGCAAACTTACTAGGAGCTCATATGTTGGTACGGGCCATATGAGCTCTTTTGTTTTTGATATTATAAATTCTGATGTCTGGGGGCCGTGCGCCACAACTACTATGAATGGTTACAAGTATTTCGTCTTTTTTATTGATTGTTCCTCTCGTGCCACCTGACTGTATTTGATGAAGAATAAGAGTGAGATCTTTGTCTGTTTTCAGGACTTTCATAAACATGTCCAGACTCAGTACAGAGCAGTAGTGAAGGTTGGAACAAAGTATACCAACAACACACTTGAGGAATACTTGTCAGGCCAAGGGATACAGCATCAGACCACCTGTGCATACACACCAGCACATAATGGAGTGGCAGAAAGGAATAATAGACCTTCTGGAGGTGGCAAGGAGCATGATGATCGCCATGAATGTCCCACAGAGTCCGTGGGGGCATGCGGTGTTGACAACAGCTCGATTGATCAATATGATGCACTCGAAGGTACTGGGATGGAAGTCTCCATGTGGGATATTGCAAGAAAACAATAGTGGGATACTTCCACTAAAGGTGTTTGGCTGCG
Source organism: Iris macrosiphon (assembly GCA_036927795.1). Taxonomy (NCBI): domain Eukaryota; kingdom Viridiplantae; phylum Streptophyta; class Magnoliopsida; order Asparagales; family Iridaceae; genus Iris; species Iris macrosiphon. The sequence goes on from JAYESA010000019.1 coordinate 33,416,582, forward strand.
TATGTTTTGTGAAGGACAACAGACCGTCTGTTTGGCTGCGTATGTTTTGTGACAGACAACAGACCGTCTGTTGGAAAACTTGACCCCAGAGCAGTCAAGTGTGTATTCGTGGGCTATTCGGCGACTCAGAAGGGGTACGTGTGCTGGAGCCCAGTAGAGAAGAAGTTTGTGAGCATGGATGTTCACTTCAGGGAGTTTGAGCCATACTACCGTCAGGAGGGAACCTCATCCATGAGCAACTCACCTGATACTGAGAGTATGAGGCGAGAGAGGGAGATTGGTGAGAGAGTGGTGACCGGTTTAGGAGTATGACATGAAGGAACGTTTGAGGAGGAGCATGAGTGAAGAGGAACATGGGGAGGCGATGAGAGGTGTTAGGCCCACGGCTCAGGGGGAGTTACCTACAGCAGGAAAGGGAAGCAAACTGCAGGACCAGTACCTATAGTGCCAGCGCCAAGTCCCTTGCCTGCATCCGTCTCAACTCTTGAGACACCTACACCACCACCATCAGATTCTCCTTCAGGTGATATCATTCTTCCTACTCCTCCCACACCATTATCAGTACGGAGGACCACTCACAGCAATACGGAAAATCCTCCTGATAGATATGGTTGAGACCTTGCTCAGTTTGTTTCATATAATAACATCTCTTCTTCTCATGGAACATTCATTGCATCTTTGGATAGTATTACTGTATCTAACAATTGACAGGTTGCCAAGAATGATCCAAAGTGGAAAGCGGCGATGCACGAGGAGTTAGACGCTCTTGAGAAGAACCACACTTGGGAACTGGTAAAACTGTCAGAGGGGAAGAGGGCATTGGATGCAAGTGGGTCTTTACTGTGTAGCAGAATCCAGATGGAAAAGTAGAGCGCTACAAGGTTCGACTGGTGGCAAAATGATACAGTCAGACGTAGACGTACGACATTGACTATGATGAGACCTTTGCACCAGTGGCGAAGATGAACACCGTCAGGACCCTGATTTCTTTGGCAGCGAATGGTGGATGGAAGCTACACCAAATGTATGTGAAGAATGCGTTTCTTCATGGGGATCTAGTGGAGGAAGTGTACATGGAGATACCACTAGGATTCTGCAATGATAAGACAGTGGGCAAGGTCTGCAGGTTGAAAAAGTTCTTCTATGGACTGAAGCAGTCTCCTCGAGCGTGGTTTGACAGATTCAGGAGGGCGATGGTTGTGATGGGATATCAGCAGATCAATGCTGATCATACTATGTTCTTCCGTAGGAGTGGAGGCTACATCACCATGCTTGCGGTGTATGTGGACGATATGATTATTACAGGAGATGATGAGCAGAAGATTGTCCGACTCAAGGGGAAGCTTGGTAAGGAGTTTGAGGTGAAGAACCTTAGCCTTCTTCGGTACTTCCTTGGGATTGAGATTGCTCGAGAAGCAGAGGGGATTGTTCTTTCTCAGAGGAAGTATGCGCTGGACCTTCTCACAGAGACAGATGTTGGGATGCAGACCTGCAGCGACGCCGATCAACCAGGGGTTCAAGCTGTGCGCTGAGGCTGGAGAACCAGTTGACCTAGACAGATACCAGAGACTTGTGGGCAAGTTGATCTATTTGAGCCACACGTCCTGATATCTGTTTTGCAGTGAGTGTGGTGAGCCGCTACATATATGACCCAAGGAAGGGTCATATGGACGCAGTGTACCAGATTCTGAGATACTTGAAGGGTGTCCCCGGAAAGGGGTTGATATTGAGGAAGAATGATCACTTGAGCATCGATGGCTACTGTGACTCTGACTGGGCTAGCTGTACTGATGACATGAGGTCTACCTCAGGCTATTGCATATTTGTAGGAGCCAACTTGGTCTCTTGGAGGAGTAAGAAGCAGTCGGTGGTGGCCAGATCGACAGCTGAAGCGGAGTACAGAGCTATGGCCCTGGGAGTTGCAGAGCTGTTATGGCTGAAGAGTATGCTGGTGGAGCTGAAGCTGGATCAATGAGCCAAGATGAAGCTGTGGTGTGATAACCAGTCAGCCATCAGTATCGCCAACAATCCAGTGCAGCATGACAGGACCAAACACATCGAGATCGATAGGTTCTTCATCAAGGAGAAGTTGGACCGTGGACTACTGGAGCTAGGTCATGTTCCAACCAAGGAGCAGGTAGCAGACAGTATGACCAAGGGACTTAGCTCTGCAGATATGATTAGATGATGCGACAAGATGGGCTTAGTGAATATCTTTCGCCCATCTTGAGGAGGAGTGTTGGTATATTAGAATATTCTTGGTATATTTGTTGGTATATTAGAACATTTTTGGTATATTTGTTGGGATATTAGAATATTCTATAGGGGTTTTTAATGGGGTATTAATGTAAGATGAAGGGTTGTAAGGATATAAATATCCAAGAGATTATCAATAAAATATATAACAATTACTCTAAAATATTCTACAGTTAATTTTTATATTATTCTACACCAACATTTTGAAGATAACACCAATGCTTGGCCCGAATTTTTTTGTTTTACTTCCCGGGTAATTCATCCAAGTGAATGTTGGTGCCGCATACCCCGTATATCTCATCTACTCTTTTGTCCTCTTCTTCCTCCTAGTTGACCACATGGACTTATAGAAGCATGATATTTTAATGAGAGAATTAGTTTGGAACAAGCTGGAAATAACTTCGAAACAAGGACAAATAGGAAATAGGCTGTTCACTATCTCTCTACTCTGCTCGGGCACCTCGTGCAGTTCCTTACCTTACATTGTTTTGCTTGTGTAAATTATCTCCTATAAAATAACCATTCTTGGACATTGAAACTATAATTGTCTATGATGTCATTTGGATACTGGAATTAAGGTGGTGGAGGAATTGGGGACCAATTTATGCTGATTCCACCCAACACTATTGTGGTACACTTAAGAATTATAGTTTCTGAATTCCGGTAAAACCTTCCTAATTCTTTGTTATTTCCACTTTCTGGGGTGGAGTAATTAGGGAATTATAGCTTCTAGTTCTAAGGCACACAGAAAACAAATGGAATTAAAAGCATAATTCCTGGTTGTCAAATTAGTTAGGTAGAACCGTAGAGAGCTAAGTCCAAGATGAACCATGCTCTTTTTTCCTGTTGAGAATAAAAGGTTCAACTCAATGGATCAAGTTTCTTTAGTGCCTATCGAATGTGCAACAAAAGGAGTACAAGAGAAACTAAATATGGACATAAAGTGTAACAGTCAGACTACTATAACAAGAAGAAATGATTTGCGCATCCCAAGTTAAGTGTTTACAACGCTTTTCAAAATATAAACTTACCAGTGTTATAATTTCTTCCAATCTACAGGTATTCAGTACTTATGTCTGTCCTGCTCTCTGTTTCTTTTGATTTGATGATGTCCATGTTTAGCTATATTTCCACAACTGTTTGTTTCTAGAGAGCAGATAGCAGATTCTAAGGGTTACTTGTGTTCTGGTTCTTTTCTTATTTGACTGGCTGAAAGGTGGTGGGTTCTTTCACAGATTGAAAAAATTGTGCTTTTCCTGTTGGAACAACAAGGGCTTCTAGCAAGCAGGATTGAGAAATTGGGAGAACAACGGGCTATTCTTTTAGAGCAGCCAGATATATCTCAGATTTTTGAACTTCGAGAAGCATATAAAGCAGTTGGACTTGATCTTCTGAAGCTTCTTAAATTTGTTGATTTGAATGCTACAGGCATCCGTAAGATATTGAAGAAGTTTGATAAACGCTTTGGTTATAGATTCACAGATTATTATCTGACTTCTAGAGCAAACCATCCATATTCTCAGCTAAAACAGGTCTTCAAGCATGTGGTAATATTTTTAACTCATGTAAACTTTATGGTTGTCATATCATATTTGGCTCCTTGCTTTTCTTTTGTTTTCATTCTTGCTATGAGCACTATAGTTTTTAACAATATCAACAGCTTTAGGACTTTGTGGTTTCTTGCATTAGCTGTGCAAAAGGATTTCTAGTTTACTATTCTTTTAACATGCAGGGAATAGGGGCAGTTGTAGGAGCCTTATCACGCAATCTTGCTGATCTTCAACATCGCCAGGGAAGCTACTTCTCAATTTATGATCACCCATCTACAATTCTCAAGGTTTTTCTTTTGTTATTAAGAATTTGCTCAATATGGTAGTTGGAGAAGAGCTGGTTATTATTTGTTCTCAAGGTTAGATTTTATCTCCACTGATGTTACATCTTTATCAATGATTTAGGACCCTGTTATTGACATGATAAATGCATCAGTAGAAAAGCTGACACGTTCGACTAATTTCCTCCGGTTCTTGGGACAACATGCAATGATCGTCCATGACGACATACCTAGCAGTGAAGAAGAAGAAGTAGATGGCCGATACCATTTTATGTCTCTTCTTTTGAACTTGGTCAATACCTTTCTTTATATGGTCAACACATACATAATCGTCCCTACTGCAGATGACTACTCATTGAGTCTTGGAGCTGCTGCAACAATGTGTGGAGTCATAATTGGGTCAATGGCTGTTGCACAAGTGTTCTCTTCAGTTTATTTCAGTGCTTGGTCAAATAAGTCGTACTTCAGACCTCTTGTATTTAGCAGTATTGTGCTTCTTATGGGCAATACTTTATATGCGTTGGCCTATGACTTCAAATCCTTGACAGTTCTTCTTGTTGGTCGCTTACTCTGCGGGTAAACATTTTCTTTCATCCCTAAAGCTAATATAAGTATACTATAAACACAATCTTCTCTTTTCATATGTTTTTTTACCTCATAAAGATGCATAGATAAGTTGCACTTTGTAGTGAGGGACGCCACCCACCCACCCACCCACCCACCACCTAAGTTTAGGGGGGTCAAGAACATAAGTACATATTTCTGAGAATTTTGGAAATTTCTAGTATACATTTTCAAATTTCTGAAATATATAATGTATCCGACCCCTAAACATTTTATGAGAATATGTACTTATGTTCTTGACCCCCCTCACCACTCAATCATGGCTCCATCCTACTATTATATCTGTAGAGGATTTGATTTATTTTGCTGGTAAATTTTATATATTCCATCATTTTGTTCCTTAAAGTCCACTCAATCTGCAGACATGCAACTTTTATTGCTTTAGTCCATAGTTTAAAGTATCGGCCGATACCGATCCGATACGGCCGATACCGATACAGTTTGGCATGTCCCGATCCGATACCGACCGATACCCGATACTGACCGATACCGACATTAGAGGTCTCTTTTCCAGTCAATTCGGCAAAAAAATTTGAATTAAAAAGACCAATTAGAAAGGATGTAAAAGCATAGTAAGGTTGTAAAAACATATAAAAGAGGAAAACTTATCTATCGCATATAAATCAATCGACAAGGATGACTACTATTTCATTCAATATCAAAAATACTAAGAAACAGTACTGAAAATACTTTAAATTATGCATAAATGTATAAAATATATTCTCTAAAATGTTAATAATTTACTAATAGTTGTTTGCTTTCCGATCCAAAAAATCCGATACTCCGATCCGAAACTGCCGAAACTACCGATACCGCCGATCCCGATACTCATAGGAATGGTCCGATACCGATTCCGATACCGATACTTTGAACCTTGCTTTAGTCCTTGTACTGTTTATGAATTTTTTTTTCCCAAAGGGGCGATATTGTCTTTGTAGCTTTCTTCTAGAAAAAGAAGCATTAGACTTCCTGTGTATGGTTCAGGCAAGGTTGATGTCATGACTCATGACTAGTCTGAGGATGTTTGCGGGCATTATCTATTGTGAAAGTTTTCCACAAATTACTGTGGCAGGATTTCTCCTTTATTTATTCTTTGGATACTTTCCTCTTTTCTAACACTATAATATGGTACCTCTTGTCATGTAGTTGGAGCACATTAGCCATGCTAAACATCCTAGTGTATCTCTATCTGATTGCAAATGCTTAGTACAAGAGTTCAGGGTAATGATGCAAGGAATTTATTGTAGTATTTTTGAAAGGTTATATGGCCTCCTCATCTTGATAGATTATCTTCATCACAGTAGGGTTTTCAGTTAATATTGATATTGTTGATATGGTATGTTGGGTGTCATATTTAAGTATAGTATAAGCACATGGGAATATCCTGAGGACATATTTGGGATGCCAGAATATGTCACAGGATATTCCATTATGAGATTATTGTCATAATGATTGAGATCATTGTATTAATGACTGTAAGGCTATATAATGCCAATGAGACAATCAATAAAATAATTAACTAATTTTAACATGGTATCAGAGCCAAGTTTCCACAAACCCTAGCCGTCACCAAGCTTCCACAAACCCACAGGAGGATTTCCTATATCTCCTCCACCGAACTCTTCCACGCCTTCCTTCTCCGCCCTTCGCAGGCCGCCCTTCGCTGTTGCTGCCCCGTCCCGCTACTACTGCTGCTGCGACTGCTGCGACTGCTGCTGCTGCGACGGCGGCTGTGACATGCGTGCTGCCGCTCCGCACCAGCACGAGACAACGCCTAATAGGGATGCCTAGATCTGAAAAAAGGGGGGGACATGTTCGGATCTAGGAGCGGACGACGAGGACCAGCGTGAATCGTGGAGCGGACGTGACGTTGATTGGATAGACGACGCATCGATGGAGGAGATCATCAAGAAGCTAGATTCTGCAGAGGTGGCGACGTTGATGAAGTTGTTGACGATGTCGGCTGGTGAGAACACGACACGAACGTCGCCGGAGTTGAAGCTTCCCTCCATCGATCTGAAATTAGATGGACCAGCCACCTATCTGAGTTGGTCACGGCGGGTGAGAAGAACCCTCGCAGGAAAAAACATGGAGGGGTTCCTGACGGGGAGACGACAGAGCCGGACGAGGGCTCGACATGACGCGATGAGTGGAAGTCCACTCATATGGTGATCTACATCTGGCTTTTCAACTCCTTAGTCCAGTCTATTGCCGCCACAGTAGACGGTATTGAGATGGTGAAAGATGTGTGGGAGAAGTTGAGAAGGACTTATGATGGTGTGGGGAACAACTTACGGGTCTTCCAGATAAAGGGGGAGATTGATGACACCGTACAGGGAGAGAAGACGGTGCAGGAGTATGCCACGGAGTTGGAGCGTCTGTGGTTGGATTATGATCACTCCTCAGATCGGGCGAGCTGCGGGGACCCTAAGTGTAAGGAGAGACATGTGTGTCTGCAGGAGAGGACGATGAAGTTCCTCAAAGGGCTGACTGCAGCTTTCGCACAGAGGACGACCCTACTTCTAGCCCAACCAAAGATCCCTAGCCTTGAGGAGGCTATCTCAGCCATGATCCAGGAGGAGACACGCATCAGGCTGCAAGCCGGGACAGGTGGTCCCCCCGAAGCAAAGTCAGCACTAGCGATCACCAGCTCAGGTAACACAGGATCTAAGGGAGAGCCCTGGCAGCATAACCGACAGTGCTACAACTGTGGGGAGATGGGTCATCATCGGTATGCTTGTACCAAACCACCCAGGGAGGGAGATTCAGGTGGTGGACGAGGACCGTTCGGCGGACGAGGATATAATGGAGGACGTAGTCGTGGTCGAGGGAGTAGAGACGGCCGAGGAGGTTATCTGGCGAACCTCCTGATATCAGAAGGGAACGGAGAAGCTGATGGCACCTTTACTGTGGAGGACCAGGCACTGGGAGACATGAGGAGTAGAACAGAGGAGGCGTCCACCTCATTCTTTGTTAGGGGCAACGCTGCCATGTATGCCCATCCATCAGAAGGTACTGACGAATCACTTGTCCTTGCGTCTATCTCTTCCCTTAAATCATCAGACTGGATTATCGACTCTTGAGCATCTCGGCATGTGACGGGGAATGCTAGTGAGTTTTCTTCCTACACTCACCTAGCATCAGCAGACAGCATTCAGACAGCTGATGGCACTTTCCAGCCAGTGGTCGGTAAGGGTACTGTTAATTGTACAGGTTCAGTAAGATTATCCAATGTTTTACATGCTCCATCCTTTCCAGTCAGTCTCTTGTCCATTAGTTCTATAATCCTCCAACTTAAATGCATTGTTTCTTTTGATATTCCTAAGGTGACCTTCCAGGAGAAAGGGACAGGACGAAGACTTGGAACTGGCACTTGGCATGAGGGACTGTGGTACCTAGATCGAGAAGGACTGGACTCAGCATTGGTATCTATGGCAGAGAAGGCTGGCATGAAAGGACTGCAGCAGAGGACTGAGGATACCTTGATACTCCATCATCGGAGGATGGGACATTCTTCCTTTGATACTCTAAGTAAGTTGTATCCAAAGATTTATGCAAAAACAAATAAAGAGAAATTAGTATGTGATGCGTGCGAGTTAGGAAAACTTACTAGGAGCTCATATGTTGGCACGGGTCATAGGAGCACTTGCTTTTGAGGTAGTACATTCTGATGTCTGGGGTCCATGTGCTACTAACACTATGAATGGTTATAAGTACTTTGTTTCTTTCATTGAGTGTGCCTCTCGTGTTATCTGGTTATATTTGATGAAAAATAAGAATGATGTACCTGCTTTTTTTCGGGATTTCCATAAGCATGTCCAGACTCAGTACAAAGCAGTTGTGAAGGTACTGAGGTCTGACAATGGAACGGAGTATACCAACAGGACGCTTGCAAAATATTTGTCAACATACGGAATACAGCATCAGACCACCTGTGCATACACACCAGCACAAAATGGAGTTGCAGAAAGAAAAAACAGACACCTTCTGGATGTCGCAAGAAGTATGATGATCGACATGAATGTCCCACAGAGTCTATGGGGGCATGCAGTGTTGACAGCAGCTCAACTCATCAACAGGATGCCCTCGAAGGTCCTCGGATGGAAGTCCCCATGTGAGGTATTGCAAGGCAATAATAGTGGGATACTCCCACTGAAGGTGTTTGGGTGTGTGTGTTTTGTGAAGGACAACAGGCCATCAGTTGGGAAACTTGACCCTAGAGCGGTCAAATGCATCTTCGTAGGCTACTCGGCGAACCAGAAGGGGTATGTGTGCTGGAGTCCAGTAGAGAAGAAGAAGTTTGTCAGTATGGATGTCCACTTTCGGGAGCATGAGCCATACTACCGCCAGGACGGAACTTCACACAACACGCCTAATATTTGCCAGTATTAGGCGAGAGGGGGAGATGGAGAACTTGGTGGTAACCGATTTAGAAGTTTGGCATGGAGGCACGGAGAAGGGACAAGAAGGTGAAGGTGTTAGGCCTACGGCTCAGGGAGAGTTACTTACCTACAGCAGGAGAGAGAAGCAAACTGCAGGACCAGTACCGACAGTGCCAGTGCCAAGTCCCTTGCCTGCGTTCGTCCCAACTCCTGAGGCACCGACACCAACACCAACACCAACCCCCCTTCAGGTGATACTCCCTCCTTCACAAGATATCATTCCTCTTACTTCTACTCCTCCCATACCACTATCTGTACGGAGGACCACTCGCAGCAATGCAGGAAATCCTCCGAACAGATATGGTTGGGATATTGCTCAGTTTGTTTCTTATTACCATATCCCTTCTTCTCATGGAGCATTTATAGCATCTTTGGATAGTATTACTGTACCTAACAATTGGCAGGTTGCCAAGAACGATCCAAAGTGGAAAGCGGCAATGCACGAGGAGTTGGGAGCTCTGGAGAAGAACCACACTTGGGAGCTTGTGAGACTGCCAGAGGGGAAGAGAGCAGTTGGATGCAAGTGGGTCTTTACCGTGAAGCAGAACCCAGATGGACAAGTTGAGCGCTACAAAGCTCGACTAGTAGCCGAAGGATACAGTCAGACGTACGGCATCGACTATGACGAGACTTTTGCACCAGTTGCAAAGATGAGCACTGTCAGGACTCTGATTTCTCTGGCAGCGAATGGTGGATGGAAGCTACACCAACTGGATGTGAAGAATGCGTTTCTTCACGGAGATCTAGTGGAGGAGGTGTACATGGAGATACCACCAGGATTTGGCACCAATCAGACAGTGGGCAAGGTCTGCAGGTTGAAGAAGTCCCTCTATGGACTGAAGCAGTCTCCTCGAGCGTGGTTTGACAGATTCAGAAGGGCGATGATTGGGATGTGATATCAGCAGATCAATGCTGATCATACTGTGTTCTTCCGTCGGAGTGGAGGCCACATCACCATGCTTGCGGTGTATGTGGACGATATGATTATCACAGGAGATGATGAGCAGGAGATCGCCCAACTCAAAGGAAAGCTTGGCAAGGAATTCGAGGTGAAGGATCTCGGCCTTCTTCGGTACTTCCTTGGGATTGAAATTGCTCGAGAAGCAGAGGGGATTGTTCTCTCTCAAAGGAAGTATGCACTGGACCTTCTCACAGAAACTGGGATGTTGGAGTGCAAACCTGCAGCGACACCAATAGATCAGAGGTTCAAGATTGATGCCGAGGCTGGAGAACCAGTTGATCGGGGCAGATACCAGAGACTGGTTGGCAAGTTGATCTATTTGAGCCACACACGTCCTGATATCTGCTTTGCAGTAAGTGTGGTGAGCCGCTACATGCATGATCCACGGAAGGGTCATATGGATGCAGTGTACCAGATTCTGAGGTACTTGAAATGTGCTCCCGGGAAGAGACTAATATTCAGGAAGAACAATCACGTGAGCATCGAGGGCTACTGTGATTCTGACTGGGCTAGTTGTGCTGATGACAGGAGGTCTACTTCGGGATATTGCATATTTGTAGGAGGTAACTTGGTCTCCTGGAGGAGTAAGAAGCAGTCTGTGGTGGCCAGATCGACAGCTGAAGCAGAGTACAGAGCTATGGCCTTGGGAGTTGCAGAGCTGCTATGGTTGAAGAATATGCTGGTGGAGCTGAAGCTGGATCAAGGAGCCAAGATGAAGCTGTGGAGTGACAATCAGTCAGCTATTAGTATCGCCAACAATCCAGTACAGCATGACAGGACCAAACACATCGAGATTGATAGATTCTTCATCAAAGAGAAGTTGGATAATGGATTACTGGAGCTTGGCCATGTTCCAACCAGGGATCAAGTAGCAGATGGACTAACCAAGGGACTCGCCTCAGTGAACATGATTAGAGGATGTGACAAGATGGGCTTAGTGAATATCTTTTGCCCATCTTGAGGGGAAGTGTTGATATGGTATGTTGGGTGTCATATTTAAGTATAGTATAAGCACATGGGAATATCCTGAGGACATATTTGGGATGCCAGAATATGTCACAGGATATTCCATTATGAGATTATTGTCATAATGATTGAGATCATTGTATTAATGACTGTAAGGCTATATAATGCCAATGAGACAATCAATAAAATAATCAACTAATTTCAACAGATATTCATACAAAGTTCTGGACCACAGTTAGCTACTTTTATTTCTTCTCTGCTGACGTTTCCAGAATTTTATGTTGATTCAGCATGGGTTCTGCAAGGGCTGTTAACCGTCGTTATATAAGTGATTGCGTACCTCTCAAAGTTCGGATGCAAGCTTCTGCAGGATTTGTTAGTGCTAGTGCTCTTGGAATGGCTTGTGGTCCTGCTCTTGCTGGTTTGCTTCAAACTAATTTCAAAATCTATGCTGTCACAATTAACCAAGTCACGTTGCCTGGTTGGGTTATGGCTTTGGCTTGGCTTTTGTATTTGGGGTGGTTGTGGATTTCCTTCAAAGAGCCAGTCCGTGAAATTGAAGAGATTCAAGTCGTCCAGGAAGCTGCTGCTGGTAGGTTAAAAATTGATTACTGATGATATGCTTTATTTGAATGCATGTACATGTATGTCCTCTGCCTGAAGCTGCTTTTATTAAATGGAGTTATAAATCATTGGCACACTTGTTAAGCGAATGAGATTATAGGAGTCCCTAATAAGGACTGACTGTGTGGCTGGGGTTTAAGGGTCAACTGTCAAGCAGAAGGGTCTAAGTCCTGGACTTATATTGCAAATAATAGGGATATAAGTCCAGAGCTCATTTAGTATAAGGTTATGGGACCAAGGAGCCAAGCATCTAAAATTATCTTTGACAGAGAGGCTTACTGATGGGAAGATGATAAATCCTATATGGACATTGTCTTTAACCCAGCTTAAGTTGACTCCTTCAATATTGTTGGCTCAGACTAAGGGAAAGAATCTCCCTTCGATTCTCTAGGCTAGCTTGCCATGACTAACCAGATTAAGATTACTTACTCCAAAAGTTCGCATTGTTGCCCTACTACCATTCATCTTCCCATGATATCTCTTTTGCAGATTTAGTTATCCATCAGTAGTTCTTTTCTGAGTTTATATTCCATTCCACCATTAGTTCATTAAACTATTATATCTTTAAATCATACCTTAGTCCTTGCTATTAGCTAGATATATTGTGTCTTTTCAAACAAATTAAAAGCTCTCAGAGAATATACGAAAACTACATTCCATGGGAACATCAGCCCCTTCATAAAAGAAGTCATTCCAGTCCTACACGACTCCCCCGTTTACAGCGTCCGGGTAGGATCGAGACATTAACAGCCTTTTACCTCCATTTTATGGTCATGTTGTCTCCATCATTAGAGCTTGTGTCCTCCATAATGCAAGCACCAGCAAACGTTGTTGTCTCCATCATTAGAGCTTGTGTCCTCTATAATGCAAGCACCAGCAAACGTCACGTCACGTCAAGCAGTACCTGGTTTTTGTACTTGTAAAATGCATATTCTTGTGGATCTTTAATAGCTAAACCCTCTAAATGGAAGTACGTTTTCTATTTCTTCTCTCTTCCGTTTTACATTATTTTGGCATTTTCCCCTTTCTTTTGCAAGTCAAGTACCTGGACTTATATATGATATCCCCTATTCCTCAGGCCTTTCTTTGGCTTAGATAATCATCTATCTATGTTTCTCATAAGCTCTGATCAATTTGTAATTATTTCCTTATTTTTTATCCAACTATTGACCCAATTTCTTTTGTCAAGTTCTTGTACCTATGCTTTATTGGGAATGTCATTCCTTCACTCTTTGGGGTAATGTGTCATAGAGATAATGCAATTCCGTATAGCAAATTGTATCATCTTACCTCTTCGTCTAGACTCTATAATCAAGGGAAACTTGGAGGGTGCTCTTTGGTTGCATGAGCTTAAAATGCAATAAAAAAGATAGGTCTACCTACCTGCCAACTAGCTAGCTAGGTTTTATGGCATCACCCTCTCATGCTCATAGATACCTTATCTAGGAATTTGCACAACATAGAGGTTGACGTCAGATTAATAGCCGGCCGTTCATTTGAGTAATCTGGTAGACATTGGCTGGAAGCCAAATTAATTAACAATGTTGGCAGTTTGAGGTTTGATCGTGTAGTTCACAATTGCTCTATTGTCACGTTCACAAGCTGTTAGAAGAAGTGGACAAATTAAGTAATGATTAACATGGAAACTTACTTGTTTAGGTTAGTTTGATTGAATGCATTGTTGTGTCATATATAATTGAGCTAGTAATTTTACAAACAATAATAACTTCACACACATTATTGATTGAACCTCGCTAAAAATAGTGAATGATTGGAAATTTTCTTTTGTATATATGCTTTGATTTCTCATAAATAAGTAAATACTTTCCAGTGACAGGATCAATTAATAATGAGCAGCTTGAAAGCGGCTTGGTGCAGCCTTTGCTTTTAAATTCAGAGGGAGAAAAAATTGAAGACGGAGACGATGAGTATGTTGAGAGTGAAGAGTCTTCCGAGGAATCCAGAAGGCCTGCAAATTCAATTGCTTCAGCCTATAGATTGCTTACACCATCTGTGAAGGTTTGGTGTTTTTATCAAATTATCATTTGATAGTTTGCATTTTGAATGGTCATTAATGGTGGATGTGTACCAAGAAATATATTACAGGACATCACATGCAGTTCAACTGTCAGAAACTTAAGTCATTATTACAAACTTAATATATCTTTTAGTACAATTTCCTGCAAAAATTTCAGTATAAATTTGTTTTGCTTTGGAATTCAATACTCGTTCATTAGTGAACTTTTGAATTAGGATGTATGTTTTGTCTAATCATAAAAAAGATATGTTTTGACAAAACATGTTTCCTTGTCTTCTTTGTAAGCACTTCTATGGATCTTAAATTTATTATAATGATTTCTGACATTTACTACTACTATCTTGAAAAAGAACAAGGTTGTTTATCTACAAATCATAAAAGGTTATAAGAGAAAGTCCTCCATGGATATAAATGTTTTACTATATAACATTAAGTAATTCAGACGACGAGGATAATATCTGGATTAAAATTAAGGTTTTCAATATCAGTATAGGAATCGGTGTTGGACCCTTATGAGTATCGGTGTCTGGTTTCGACAAATTCCATTAGTTCTTAGTTTCAGAAATATAATACAAAAGAGAAGAAATTATTTACAAAGCTACAAAAATATTTTATGCATTGAGGCAAAATATTATGTATTATTTGTTGTTTCTGTTAGTTTGTAATGTGTTAAAATCCTTCTCCATGCACCAAAACTCTAGAGCTATGGTGAGGGTTAAGGATTAAAATTTTATATTATTCCAACACGTCCCCTTAAGTTGAAGGGCCATTTGGACAAAGAGCAGGCCCATTTCGACAAAGAGATGGATTAATGCATCAGTACTTTTTTTAATAAAATGTGCCATAGTATAATATAAATTTAATATAATACTTGGCTTGTTTATTATTGAGGTGGAGCTACATATATATAGGAGATGTTAACCCCTCTTTCTACTATTCTACTCAATATGGGACTAAAAGTCCATTAATACTCTCAACACTCCCCCTCAAGATGGGCGATAGATATCAATCATCCCCATCTTGTTACATAGTTTAGAAAGACTCAATGAATTAAGACCCTTAGTAAGACAATATGCGACTTGTTCTTTTGAGCGAACATGATCGAGCTTTAATATCCCTTTCTCTAGCTTCTCTTTGATGAAGAATCGATCGATCTCGATGTGTTTCGTTTTGTCATACTGAAATGGATTGTTAGCTATACTTAGTGCAGCTTGACTGTCACTCAGAAGGCGCAATGGTGTTCCCTGATCCAGCTTCAACTCTGCTAGCAGTACTTTTACCCACAAAAACTCTGACACTCCCAGAGCCCATAGTTTTATATTCTGCTTCAGCGGTCGATCGTGCTACCACAGACTGTTTCTTGCTTCTCCATGAGACTAGGTTATCCCCCACAAAGACACAGTACCCTGAGGTAGATCTTCTGTCGTCTATGCAGCTTGTCCAATCTGCATCGCAGTATCCCTCAACACCCAGGTGTCCTTTGTTCTTGAACCATAGCCCTCTTTCAGGAGCCTCCTTCAGATATCTCAGAATATGGAAAACTGCATCAATGTGGCCCTTCGTTGGATCATGCATGTAGCGACTCACTACACTCACAACAAATGAGGTATCAGGACGAGTGTGGCATAGATAAATCAATCTGCCTACAAGTCTCTGATCTCTCACGATCAACCGGCTCTCCCGTCTCTGCTCCCAACTTATCTTTCTGATCGATTGGAGTGACTTTCGATCGACATCCCAACATACCAGTCTCTGTGAGCAGGTCTAGTACATCATATAAGAGAACGATCCCATCTCTTCCTTGAGCTACCTCGACCCCGAAAAAATATCTCATCATTCCCAAGTCCGTTACTTCAAATTCCTTAATAAATTTTGACTTCAGCTGGATAATCTTCTCCTCCTCATCACCTGTAATCACTATATCATCTACATATACTACAAGAATGGTGACGTGGCCTCTCGCATGTCGGAAGAAGACCGTGTGATCTGCATTGGTCTGGCTGTATCCCATGCCCGTGGCAGCTTTCCTGAATCTTTCAAACCAGACTCGAGGTGATTGCTTGAGTCCATTCATTGATTTCTTCAGCTTGCATACATTTTCTGTCGACTGTTTTGTGCAAAACCTCGATGGCGTCTCTATGTATACTTTCTCTTGTAGATCTCCATGAAGAAAGACATTTGCTGCAATAGAGATCAGGGTTCTCACAGTGCTCATTTTTGCTACTGGAGCAAATGTCTCATCATAGTCGATGCCATAGGACTGAGTGAATCCCTTTGCAACCAATCTTGCCTTGTATCCTTCCACAATTCTTTCTGGCATCTCCTTTACTGTGAAGACCCATTTGCATCCAACTGTTCTCTTTCCTTTAAGTAATGGAACAAGTTCCCATGTCCCATTTCTTTCAAGTGTCCCAAGTTCCTCCAACATTACAGCTTTCCATCTTGGATCTTCCTTCGCTTCCTGCCAACACTTAGGCAAAAATGTAGTGTCTAACGATGCAATGAATGCTCTATAAGTAGGGGATAGATTAGAGTATGATAAAAAATAGGCAATGCCATGTTCATAACCATAACGATTAGGAGATCTTTCCTCATTACTGCGAGAAGATCTTCTTAAGGGAATATGAGATAGTGGTGGAGAGATCATAACATCCGAATCAGAGGGATCCGCATCTGAATCAGAGGAATCCGGTGCGGGAGGTGCATCTTCAGGAGTTGGGACAGGGTTAGGTGAGGGGCATGGCACAGTAGGGACAATAGGCACAGTAGTGGACTGCTGCTTTCTAATTCTGTAGACTTGGAGCTCTGTAGATTGTTCTGTAGTCTGTTCCTCCCCCTGTACTGGAGCATCACTTTCTTCTTCCTGATTGTGTGCATCCTCATCCTCGCTCTCTCCCTTGTTCCCTTGGATCAACTTCCATTATTGGGCATGGAACTGACTCGACAGTCACGCTTGTGCCCATCTCCTCCTCACTCCTAACACCTCTTATGTTAGGTGTGTCACTAAATGCGGAGCCTTCACCTGAACTATTGTGGTAGTATGGTTCTATCTCTCTGAATGTAACGTCCATGCTCACAAAGAGTCTTCGTTCCACATGACTCCAGCAAGAATATCCCTTCTGAGTCCCTGAGTAGCCAACAAAGACACTTCACTGCCCGAGGGTCCAACTTTTCTACTGCAGACCTATTATCCTTCACAAAGCATACACATCTAAATACCTTTGGAGGAACAATGTAATTGTTCTCACCTGTAAGCATCTCAAATTGTGTCTTCCATCCTAACACCTGAGAGGTCATCATGTTTATGAGATATGCAGTCGTCAACACGGCATGCTCCCACAAGTGTTTAGGAACATTTATAGAAAACATCATTGACCGTGCCACTTCCAACAGGTGCAGGTTCTTTCGCTCCGCCACACCATTATGTGCTGGTGTATAGGCACATGAAGTCTGATGCTGTATCCCATGGGCTGATAAGTACTCTTCAATAGCCTTGTTGGTGTATTATGTCTGTCAGACCTCAAAATCTTCACCTTGGCACCGTATTGTGTTGTAATCCTACGATGAAAATCTTGAAAGCATGCAAAGACATCACTCTTACTCTTCATTAGGTATATCCAGGTGACACGAGTGTAGCAGTCAATAAAAGTAACAAACCACTTAAAACCATTAACAACAGTTATAGGACAAGGTCTCCACACATCAGAGTGTATCATATCAAAAGCAGCTAAACTTCTATTTCCAGAACTCACATAAGAGCTTTTGGTATGTTTTCCAAGATCACAAGCATCACAAACCATCTTTTGCTTATTAGCCTTTGGATACATAGAGGGATACATTCGACTCAGTAGAATGAATGAAGAGTGTCTCATGCGCTGATGTTGGAGTAATAATTCTGCTTCCACAGTCCTTCGCGGCTCCGCCAGTTGTGCTTCATCTACCAGTGACGTCAGTGCTGCATCCAGTCCACCCATGTCCAAGTACAATAGCCCTTTATGCCAAGTGCTAGTCCCAAACCATCTTCCCGTTCTTCTCCTGAACAATCACCTTAGGAATGTCAAAGAAAATAACAATTAAGTTGAAGAACAATGTCACTAATGGACAATAGATTAACAGGAAAAGATGGAGCATGCAAGACATCAGTAAGAGTCATGAAAGTGGTGCATTCAACTGTGCCTTTACCCACAATAGGTCTAGCAGTACCATCAGCAGTCTGAATGCTTTCAGGCGTCACTAGGTGAGTGTAATCTTGGAACTCATCATGAGCACCCGTGGGACTTCCTGGTCTGTGGGTAGATGCAAGGGCATGGGCATGTATACTTGTGCTTGTATGGACATAGTAGGTGATGTTACCCCCGAAGGTGGTTGGAGTCGATGCCCCAGCTGTAGCGCCCCGTTCTCCCGGTGCGGAGAGCGCGGCTAAGAAACACAAACGGTATCGTTCGATCGGGATAGATTGAATTAAGAACTCGTCCTCGTTATGGATTTGTTTCTTCGGAATCGATTCCCATATTCAGTGGACCGTGCCCCCGGGATCGACTTAGCGGCAGAGTCAGGAGGGACCTCTCCGCTGCTATCTTTTATTGCCTCGGTTTTCGATGTCGCTTGTTGCTTTCGTGCTTTGAGTTGGTTTTGGGATTTGCTTGTTTTCTTGAACGGTTTCGATGGTTTTCATTGCTTTCGTTCATTGACTTGCACTTCAATTCCGAGATTGGAAAGAGAGAAAGAAGTATTAATCAAGCTGTTCGTGTGCAGGTGAACGAGCAGTAGGCGGCTTACGAGCGGAGTCGTGAAGCGCCTCTTTCCTTCTCTTTTCCTTCCAACCAAGTGAGTGGCTACCAACCCGATTAGCTAGCCCTGCTTCCAGGCTTCACTCCTTGCCCCGATCAAACGATACCAATAATAATAAAAAAGAAACCAAGATAAAAGAGAATAGACTTGGTTAATACTGCTTGTCAATCAAATTCGTGAACGGTTACTTACTTGTATGCTTGTTCGTTCGGAATATTCATCATATGCATAAATTGTAGTTAGAATATATCTTCTTCTATAAATTGTGCTATTTATGAATCATATCGTGTATGCGCATAACTGTTCCTAGAGGCTATGCAAATGAACCATGCATTACTCGTGTTGCCTCAACTGCGTGAAGTGATAATTTAACTAAACATCGTGTGTTCGATCACGGACAACTTGTGCACAAGGATAATAAGTTCTGCGGACGGTCGCTGGGGCACTGGCACCGATCCGATCCGGGCAGACTTCGTGTTTATAGTCAAATCGTGTGCGGACGGGATAACTTGCAACGCATCGTGTTTTCTGAGCTCCTCGTGTTTACTCGTTGCATGCTATCCTTGTCCTTGACTAGTCCATATGGCATCAAGCCAGTGATCCTCGTGTGTATATGCTTGCAACGCCTCGTGTGTTTATCGTGTGAATATGGCTTGCAATGCATCGTGTGTTCAACGTGTATATTTAAACCTGTTGCATACTAACTTGTGTCTTCGTGGCAGGGAAGGCAGGGTAAGTATTGTGCAGGTCATTCAGACGGACAGGTAAAATCCACCGAACGGTGGCACGTTCATTTCAGTAAATTCTATATGTTGCTTACTTGTAAATGAGCTAAGGCAAGATAGAAACCCACAAATATGCATGCTTCATTAAAAACAACGTGTTGATTGGTATAGTCAGGCTAGCTCGCCTTCACCAGCATGTTTCGATATGCTGACCCTCGTTGAAACAGGTTCTCTGCACCAAGGCGAACCGAGCGAGGAGCCGAAGTCGTCTTCCCGATCCAGTCCAGCTGTTGGCGCATCTTCACCGCGCCTCTTGAAGCCCTTTAAAGTCAGGAGCCTGCAACTCTTCATACACATATGCAGCTCCGTGGCAAAGCCGTCCTCCAGCCTGGAGGTCTATACATTTTGAAGTTATAAAGGGATGTAATGTACAGGACTGCTATCTCATTTTGAGTCATCTCTTTTGTAAGCCGTTCGGCATATTAGCTAACTCGTTCAAGAGTTTGTAATAGATGTTCATTATCAATAAAGAGAACTTTTCCATGTTTCAAATCTGTGTTTCAATTTATCTGCGTACTCTGAATATGTGCTTGCTATGCAAATCATTAAAGTCTTGTGCGGGCGCAAACCCAGGCCCGCACGGCGGTCACGACTCGGGGGACGCCTCGGGGCGTGACATAGTGGTATCAGAGCACAGATTCAAGTTCCTTAGACTTCGTGCTGGAAAAGTTCCTTTAACGATCAAATTCCTGTGCGAACTCTTGAACTCGCTAGGCCAAAATGAGATACGTTCATGCAATAAGTCCATAATACATTATGATTCTAATGTAATTTACCTTCTTTTGAAGGTATGGTACCAGCGCAATCTGCAGCGCAACCACCGAACGAAACACAGGAAAGTAGTTCGGGAAATTCGGGAAGCTCTCAGAGCCAGCGCGGCATGTCTTAAGTCGACCCGCTAGAGCGGGTGATGCAAATGTTAGAATCGCAACGACAAAGAGACGATGTTCGCCAAGCCAGGTTCGAGAGCAATCTAGAGAACCGATTCTCAGTCCAACAGAAGCAGGTAGATACCCTGCAACAAATCGTTCAGACTTTGGCTGCCAACCATTCCGTCGCAACAGCAACGACTCCGGTGGAACAGCCCGCGCTTGAAGTGGAGACGCCTCAAATCCCAAGGCCGAGGGACGTGACTGCCTTCAACTTGGGCCATTTCAAGAAAGTCTGCAACACCCCATTCAACGGGACTGAGGACCCAGTGGTAGCTCTAGATTGGCTAGCCGAGATTGAAGATCACTTCACTCTGCTAGAGGTCCCCGAAGATAAGCGCGTCGCCTGCGCGCAGCTACAGCTCCGCCTCAACGTACACGATTGGTGGGACGTGCATCGACGATCTCTCCAATTTGATCACGGAGAGGAGGCGATCTCGTGGACGACCTTTCGTGCCGCGTTCGAAGAGGAGTTTATACCCCCTCCAGTACAACGTCAAATGGAAAACGACTTCGTGCAACTGAGGCAGGGCAGCATGACAGTTAAAGAGTACTCCGCCGAATTCAACCGACTCTCCAAATTCGCTAGGGCCTATTTACCTGATGCAGCGAGTCGAGCCAGAAGGTTTGAAGGTGGACTACGCCCTGCCATTCATGGGCACGTAGCCAACAATCAGTATGGAACAATGCATGAAGTCATGAATCACGTCCTATCTCTGGAACCACAATATCCTCACGTTTCTACCGGCGCTGTGCATACCTACGATCACAAACGCCATAGCGACGAGAGAGGAAACACCGCCACAAAGCGCCGAAACAACGGTGGCCAACACAGGGCAAATCCCAACCAAGTATGTCAATACTGCAACAAGCGTGGGCACTCCTACAATCAGTGTCGTAAGAGACTTGGGTTATGTCTCGCTTGTGGCAATCTGGGCCATGCCATTAGTGCTTGTCCGAACCTTCCTGCTCATCGCCCGCAACGTAATAACCCCTAACGGTAAGCATTATTCTTAAGTTTCGGGACGAAAC
Source organism: Iris macrosiphon (assembly GCA_036927795.1). NCBI lineage: Eukaryota > Viridiplantae > Streptophyta > Magnoliopsida > Asparagales > Iridaceae > Iris > Iris macrosiphon. The sequence continues at coordinate 33,437,861 of JAYESA010000019.1, forward strand.
TTCCAATTGGTTGGGTAGGATGTAGCGCCCCGTTCTCCCGGTGCGGAGAGCGCGGCTAAGAAACACAAACGGTATCATTCGATCGGGATAGATTGAATTAAGAACTCGTCCTCGTTATGGATTTGTTTCTTCGGAATCGATTCCCATATTCAGTGGACCGTGCCCCCGGGATCGACTTAGCGGCAGAGTCAGGAGGGACCTCTCCGCTGCTATCTTTTATTGCCTCGGTTTTCGATGTCGCTTGTTGCTTTCGTGCTTTGAGTTGGTTTTGGGATTTGCTTGTTTTCTTGAACGGTTTCGATAGTTTTCATTGCTTTCGTTCATTGACTTGCACTTCAATTCCGAGATTGGAAAGAGAGGAAGAAGTATTAATCAAGCTGTTCGTGTGCAGGTGAACGAGCAGTAGGCGGCTTACGAGCGGAGTCGTGAAGCGCCTCTTTCCTTCTCTTTTCCTTCCAACCAAGTGAGTGGCTACCAACCCGATTAGCTAGCCCTGCTTCCAGGCTTCACTCCTTGCCCCGATCAAACGATACCAATAATAATAAAAAAGAAACCAAGATAAAAGAGAATAGACTTGGTTAATACTGCTTGTCAATCAAATTCGTGAACGGTTACTTGCATGCTTGTTCGTTCGGAATATTCATCATATGCATAAATTGTAGTTAGAATATATCTTCTTCTATAAATTGTGCTATTTATGAATCATATCGTGTATGCGCATAACTGTTCCTAGAGGCTATGCAAATGAACCATGCATTACTCGTGTTGCCTCAACTGCGTGAAGTGATAATTTAACTAAACATCGTGTGTTCGATCACGGACAACTTGTGCACAAGGATAATAAGTTCTGCGGACGGTCGCTGGGGCACTGGCACCGATCCGATCCGGGCAGACTTCGTGTTTATAGTCAAATCGTGTGCGGACGGGATAACTTGCAACGCATCGTGTTTTCTGAGCTCCTCGTGTTTACTCGTTGCATGCTATTCTTGTCCTTGACTAGTCCATATGGCATCAAGCCAGTGATCCTCGTGTGTATATGCTTGCAACGCCTCGTGTGTTTATCGTGTGAATATGGCTTGCAATGCATCGTGTGTTCAACGTGTATATTTAAACCTGTTGCATACTAACTTGTGTCTTCGTGGCAGGGAAGGCAGGGTAAGTATTGTGCAGGTCATTCAGACGGACAGGTAAAATCCACCGAACGGTGGCACGTTCATTTCAGTAAATTCTATATGTTGCTTACTTGTAAATGAACTAAGGCAAGATAGAAACCCACAAATATGCATGCTTTATTAAAAACAACGTGTTGATTGGTATAGTCAGGCTAGCTCGCCTTCACCAGCATGTTTCGATATGCTGACCCTCGTTGAAACAGGTTCTCTGCACCAAGGCGAACCGAGCGAGGAGCCGAAGTCGTCTTCCCGATCCAGTCCAGCTGTTGGCGCATCTTCACCGCGCCCCTTGAAGCCCTTTAAAGTCAGGAGCCTGCAACTCTTCATACACATATGCAGCTCCGTGGCAAAGCCGTCCTCCAGCCTGGAGGTCTATACATTTTGAAGTTATAAAGGGATGTAATGTACATGACTGCTATCTCATTTTGAGTCATCTCTTTTGTAAGCCGTTCGGCATATTAGCTAACTCGTTCAAGAGTTTGTAATAGATGTTCATTATCAATAAAGAGAACTTTTCCATGTTTCAAATCTGTGTTTCAATTTATCTGCGTACTCTGAATATGTGCTTGCTATGCAAATCATTAAAGCCTTGTGCGGGCGCAAACCCAGGCCCGCACGGCGGTCACGACTCGGGGGACACCTCGTGGCGTGACACCAGCGGTGTTGGATCGACTGTCGCTGGTTTCAAGCTTCATGCTCCTCCATATTTCTAGCATTTTTCTCTCACTAGGGGTCATATCGGACGACTGACTCTCATTTTTTTCTTCTGCCAGGTTTGCCTTGTGCCCTCCAGAATAATTATCTCTGCCACTGACATAGCTTCCTCTGTCACCCCTACGTCCTCCACGGCTGCGTCCGCGGCGTTGGACTGGCCTCTCAGAGGTTTCTTACAAAATCTGATGAAGTGTCCAGGGTCTCCACAGTTGTAGCATCCTTCCCCTCCGGAAGGGTTTGGGCTAAAAACTGCTAGATATGATTTCTCCTCCGGAGAGCTAGTGGTGCTAGGCATCAGCTTCAGCCGTGTCTTTTCTTGTGTCATAGCAGCTATGGCCTCCTCCAGTAATGGCAGTCCGGGTTGTGCAAGTAGGACATTCCTCCTTTGCTCGAATGCTGGGTTGAGCCCCTTCAAGAACTTTATCATCCTCTGTCGTGAGACATACTCCATGAACTTCTGATAATGTTTCGCAAATGTCGGTTCCACTTGCTCATCCTCCACGCCAATGGGATCATAGTGGTTGAGATCTGACCAATACTTCCTCAGCAGAGCCGCATACCGAGAGATGGTGTGATCTTATTGGATCATCTTATCAAGTTCATCCTGTAGTTGGAAGACCCTCATAGGGTTGTCTGACCCTGAGTACATGTCTTTCAACGTCATCCAAATGTCACCCGCACCCTCCATCGCTTCCACGTTGTCCGACACTTAGTCGGTCAATGAGGCTGTCAACCATCCAGCTACAACATTGTTGACGATTTTTCACATACAAACTCCCGTGAGGAGTGATCTTCAGGTGCCTTGGTTTGGCCATTCACATAGCCCACCAAGCCCCTTGTCTTCAGAGTCCGCATCGCCTGATGCGACCACTTCAAGTAGTTGGAAGTACCCTCCAACTTTACCTCCAGTTTTTCCAACTTTCTCATTTTGTATGGTGGAGGATCCACATCTGCATGTGCAGCACGGGAGCTAGTCTCGGTCAGCCTCCTGGAGAAGAGATCGTCTACCAAAGCCTTTATCTCTTTGGTCGTCAGCTTGCCGTAGATCGTCTCCATCGTCTGCTTCTCCTCTTTCATCAGCAAGGCGGTGGCAGATCTAGATCGCCTCCACCTTTGATCGCCGTCCTCTCCACGTCTACTGTTCCTCCTTAAGCGGCATCAGCGTCTCTGAGAGCTGCTGCTCATGTCCTGTGCATGGCTGCGATCCGAGGTCGCATGGCCTGACAAGGAGGAGGAGGAAGGCTACGCTGACGACGACAGAGAGGGGGCGGGGCCCGGCGTGGAGGAGGGGCTGTGCTGGCGGCGGGAGGCTGCTGCCGATGGGGTGGCGGCTGTGCTGGCGGCTGAAGGGTGGGAGGGGCGGTGGGGAGAATGGGGGGGGGGGGGGGGTTTGCGGAGGCGGGGTTTGGAGGGGGAGGGGGGGGGGGGGCGACTGTGGAGTGGGGTTAGGGTTAGGGTTTGGTGGAGAAGGGTGGCGGCTAGGATTAGGGTTAGGGTTTGGTGGCTCTGATACCAAATAGAAATTTAGTAAAATAATTGGCTTGTTTATTATTGAGTTGGAGTTATATATATATATATATATATATATATATATATATATATATATATAGGAGAGGCTATTCTACTCAATGTGGGGACTAAAAGTCCATTAATATTCTCAACAATATTCTTTGGTTTCTGATATGATGTTAAAATTCATGCAACGGAACTCTAGATTTATGGTGAAGATTGGGGGTTAATTTTTATATTATTCGAACACATTGGAATAATTTCAACATTCATGAATTATTCACCCGTAATAAATATTGTTGTCCATCATACTTGCTTTTAGACAAACTGCCCCTACAGTAGGTAGTTGTGAACAAATTAATATTAAGATGTATAAACATTGTGAGTTGATACTACACAACTTTCACAAATGGTAATGGTTACATTTATTGATAAGGAATTTTGTAGCATTTTGAACTTTGGCACAAATGAGTCATTGTGTCAACATTGCCTTTTGTCGTACTTCTCTTCTTGTTCTTCTTTTTTAATTTTTCTTTGTTGAATTAACTACAAAAGAGAGCCACAATTTCGGCATCAGCCAGTATCCTTGGGGGTGAGTATCGGATTGGACATGACAAAAACGATACGACAAAACGTATCAGTATCAGACGATACTGCAAACCTTGATAAAATAATCGAAATCTATTTGGGGTAGTTTGGCAGCTCAATAGCCTCTTAATCAGCTCATTCTCTGAAATCTGTTAAGCGTTATGTCAACAATCTTTGTCTGCGCCTGTGAACAACATTGAGTACCTCTGATCAATTCACAGATGTTGAGAGAAAAGAGAGTACATTTATCACCAGAAATAACTTAATCCCATTATTTTTAAAGTACAGTTATGTTTCATCTATTTTGTTGCATAAATATTTAATATTGGAGCTGAATAATTGAGTTACATGATTCCTCGTGTTTGTTTCACTTTCAGGTCCAGTTGTTGATATATTTCATGCTCAAATACGCAATGGAGATTTTACTTTCTGAATCGAGTGTCATTACTGCTTATTACTTTAGATGGTCCACTAGTTCAGTGGCAATTTTTCTAGCAATTCTTGGGCTAACAGTTCTCCCCGTCAATTTTGTTGTTGGAACATACATCACCAACATGTTTGAAGACAGGTGATTAAACATAGATTAGCATTCTACATCACTAGTGGTTAAGATAGGTAGAAATCATAATTTGAAAAAGCTGTGTAAGCTACTAACTAAATTATTTTAGAATTTTAACATTCCATTTCTTTCCATGTTTGAACTCTTATTTCTCTCTGTTTACGTGCTGTACTTTATTATTCATGGTTCTCCATTTCATTTACGTGCTGCCACCAATTTCATGATCATTTTTAGGAGTATATTTTGGTTTGAACTTTGAAGTTTGAACCTTACGTGGCTATACTAGACTAAGAAACTTGTAGCCTTGTAGCACTTCTTGTTTCCCTTCAACATTTCACCAAATTATGCCGTGAGCATTTGCAGTAATAGATGCTACTTCTAAACTGATGTGGCTATGCTTGTCTAGGAAAGTTAAAGCACTTAAGTTTGTGTTTCCTTTCAACTGTCACTGTATATGCATATAGATAAAATTCTGAATCTTGAAAGCATTACACAAGAATATATGTAGCTAAATTCATGTGTAGAGTTCTAACTTAAATAACTCTCAAATGTGTGAAATATGATTCTGTTCTTAGCACGATCACTAGGGGTTTCTGTAGAATGCTATCTGTCACAGCTTTCAACCATCACAGAATTAGTAAGCTCACCATTTTTTCATTTACCGTACACTTTAAAATGCTACATGGGTTGATAAATACTAATCGAGTCATGTTAGCTATATAGTTCAAATTTCATTTCAATAATTGTGTTATCATATGAAATTTTTTTTTATACAATAAACAATAAAATTATAAACTCATTACTTCATTTCATTCAATGAGATATAGAAAACTTGACTCTTCATAGTCAATACATCATCAACTAGAAAGAGACGTACCCAAAAAACGGTACAATAGCACCGGCCAAAACATGAAACAAAATAAAATGTCAAAGACTCGGAATCTTCACACAAAATGATTTGAAAGAATCTTATGCAAAAGTAAATTCTTATTAAGATATCATCAAATGATTCAGATTGCCAAATTTGGCGATTTGCTATCCGGATCATGTACCATTAGCAAATGGGATTTTCTTCTTCATATCTTTAATCCATGTTTGTTTAGATCTACTCCTATTTCTAGCAACTTCTTAACTAAGGTCCTATCACTCCTAACTGGTGCATCTGTTGGTCGTGTAGAAACCATAAAATAATGATTTCCCCTTATTTTATCCTCAACTATCTTCAACTTCTTATAAATCTGTTCCTTTCTTGTCATATCCTTTCATCATCTATTATCATTTATCAGCCATGCCCACCTCAGTATTCTCAAAAGCTTATTGTGGTAGCCAATGTGATAAAAGGAAGATGAAAATAAAATTCCATTCAGGTTTGGGTGGCAGCGAAACCAACTTCTTCTTCTCCGTAGTTATAAATGATATGGAAATCCAACTTTCTTTGGATGCTTTAAAATACAATTAGTCAAATCTTGACTGAAACTTTAACTTTGCTGGATTTTGCGAATTAGTTTAAATAATGACATTTGCTGATTCTGGTATATATTGGTCAGGAGTTATCTAAAATCTAGAGTTGGGAACTTGGGATTTGTATTATATAGGTTAAATCTTCCTTTATCTTTTTAATTGCTGCAGGTAGAGTTCTGATTTATGTGAAGTTGACAGGAGTCTTCTTTGAGCTTTGATTCTTTAACGTGTGTCAGGTTTAAAATTCAGCTATTTCCAAAAATGCAGCTTTGTTCACATCGTAAGTTTCTTTTGCAGACAAATCTTGCTAGCATCTGAAATTATGGTGTTAGTAGGTATAATTTTAAGCTTTCATGTTACAAGCTCGTATTCAGTGCCACAGTATGTCTGCTCAGCTCTTATCACATTTGTATCTGCTGAAGTGCTTGAAGGTACTATAATGAAATCGAGATTTGTAGCCAGTGGATAGTTTGTGTTTATATATTTTTATTAGTTGATTGATGATATGCTTTATATGTTTCTACTTTCAAGTTCTTAAAAGATAGTTGGATTGAACGTACAAAAAATTGTCATATCATTCCTATTCTCTTATTAATTTTATCATCTAGATCACAAAGCCTTCTCCCATGAGAATGGGTTCAACGATGGAGCATAAGAAAGCTCCATAAAAGATTTGACAGTTTTTATGACCGACCTAATGTCAACTCTTTACTTTCGTGCCAATTCCTAACCAAAGAAGCTTTGAATATGATGGGCTCATGCCATAAAACCTAGACGACGAGTTGGCAAGTAGGAAAACATTTTTTTTTGTTCATAAATTATTTTACAGTTTGTAGGATATTGATTGTAGGGACGATCATTTGGCGGACATGATCTCCTGTCGAGCTTGTCCTTGCATTGTGTTCATTCTATGAAGACACTAAGACGACCACCGTTTCTTAGGATGATTGATGCTTCGTTACCATAATGAATCATGATTCCTTTTAAGATGAATAAACTAAAAGATTATATCAAATAATTGCAATCATGTCTCATCTAAATTAAAATAAAATCAAACCTAAAGAAAGAAGTATAAATCCTAACTAAGGGTTTTGAATGGGCCCACTAATGGTCCTCCAGTAACTTGTTTACTTCTCATTGCATCTCCTAGAATGCATGCTCGAAATGCAGTCAGGTGTTCCCAGATGGTATAGACCTTTAAACACACCTAGCCATTTCCTAGGCAATTATGTCGACCCCCTATGTGCCTAGGAGGCCAGATATTTTCTCTTAAATTCAAGTGATTAAATCCCTCAAAACAATTAGAGAGAACTTATTCATAAACTATTCAAACATATAATCGTTTTCAACACGAATAATATTATCTTATGCCGATCCATGTATAATCACAAAATTAACACTTCAAATAGTATGGTTCCTTTGTTGGTTAGCTCACTGTATATTTCCAATTGGGGTCCTTTGTATTGACTAGTTTTACTTGTGTGGGTCCATAGAATTAACCGGTCATGATTCACTTCTAAACAATTTTGAGAATTTGAGATTTGGAGATAATGTGCTCTATTCATAAAGCATAGGAGATTACAGGACACTTGGTGTACATCAGTAGGCCCTGGTCTATATTTTATGTTGAATATGATACTAGAGACCATGTGTTTGTGTCAATTATGGGTACTTATGATACTCGTGTCTATGCCTTGAGTTCACATATACCAGTGAGCTGTATAATAGTTGTGATTTTTCGAACCGTGGCGGAAGCCAAAACACAAACAATGACCTTAGTAACGGCAAGTAAGTAACAAGGCACAAATTAACCAAACAATAGCACAAAAGCACACAATATTTTATGTGGTTCGGTCAAACTCGACCTACGGGACGAGAAAAGAAATAACTTTATTGAATCAACAAGGGAACCTTAAAAGGATTAAACATACCATACCGTAATGTGAAATCCTTTCATTACAAGATTTTACGAGATTTCCGACGAGCTCTCTCATTCTTCCTCTTGAATACTCTTATAATGGCCTCCTGTTGATATGGTATGTTGGGTGTCATATTTAAGTATAGTATAAGCACATGGGAATATCCTGAGGACATATTTGGGATGCCAGAATATGTCACAGGATATTCCATTATGAGATTATTGTCATAATGATTGAGATCATTGTATTAATGACTGTAAGGCTATATAATGCCAATGAGACAATCAATAAAATAATCAACTAATTGCAACATGGTATCAGAGCCAAGTTTCCACAAACCCTAGCCGTCACCAAGCTTCCACAAACCCACAGGAGGATTTCCTAGATCTCCTCCACCGAACTCTTCCACGCCCTCCCTTCTTTCCTTCTCCGCCCTTCGCAGGCCGCCCTTCACTGTTGCTGTCCCGTCCCGCTACTGCTGCGGCTCTACTACGGCTGCTGCGGCTGCGACGGTGGCAGTGACATGCGTGCTGCCGCCTCCTCCGCACCAGCACGAGACAACGCCTAATAGGGATGCCTAGATCTGAAAAAAGGGGGGACATGTTCGGATCTAGGAGCGGACGACGAGGACGAGCGTGAGTCGTGGAGCGGACGTGACGTGATTGGATAGACGACGCATCGATGGAGGAGATCATCAAGAAGCTAGATTCTGCAGAGGTGGCGACGTTGATGAAGTTGACGATGTCGGCTGGTGAGAACACGACACGAACGTCGCCGGAGTTGAAGCTTTCCTCCATCGATGCGTCGTCTATCCAATCACGTCACGTCCGCTCCACGACTCACGCTCGTCCTCGTCGTCCGCTCCTAGATCCGAACATGTCCCCACTTTTTTTCAGATCTAGGCATCCCTATTAGGCGCTGTCTCGTGCTGGTGCGGATGAGATAGACGACGCATCGATGGAGGAGATCATCAAGAAGCTAGATTCTGCAGAGGTGGCGACGTTGATGAAGTTGTTGACGATGTCGGCTGGTGAGAACACGACACGAATGTCGCCGGAGTTGAAGCTTCCCTCCATCGATCTGAAATTAGATGGACCAGCCACCTATCTGAGTTGGTCACGGCGGGTGAGAAGAACCCTCGCAGAAAAAAACATGAAGGGGTTCCTGACGGGCGAGGCGACAGAGCCGGACGAGGGCTCGACAGGACGCGATGAGTGAAAGTCCACTCATATGGTGATCTACATCTGGCTTCTCAACTCCTTAGTCCAGTCTATTGCCGCCACAGTAGACGGTATCGAGATGGTGAAAGATGTGTGGGAGAAGTTGAGAAGGACCTATGATGGTGTGGAAAATAACTTACGGGTCTTCCAGATAAAGGGAAAGATTGATGACACCGTACAGGGAGAGAAGACGGTGCAGGAGTATGCCACGGAGTTGGAGCGTCTGTGGTTGGATTATGATCAGTCCTCAGATCGGGCGAGCTGCGGGGACCCTAAGTGTAAGGAGAGACATGTGTCTGCAGGAGAGGACGATGAAGTTCCTCAAAGGGCTGACTGCAGCTTTCGCACAGAAGACGGCCCTACTTCTAGCCCAACCAAAGATCCCTAGCCTTGAGGAGGCTATCTCAGCCATTATCCAGGAGGAGACGCATCAGGCTGAAAGCCGGGACAGGTGGTCCCCCCGAAGCAAAGTCAGCACTAGCGATCACCAGCTCAGGAAACACAGGATCTAAGGGAGAGCCCTGGCAGCATAACCGACAGTGCTACAACTGTGGGGAGATGGATCATCATCGGTATGCTTGTACCAAACCACCTAGGGAGGGAGATTCAGGTGGTGGACGAGGACCGTTCGGCGGATGAGGATATAATGGAGGACGTGGTCGTGGTCGAGGGGGTAGACGAGGCGGCCGAGGAGGTTATCGGGTGAACCTCCTGATATCAGAGGGGAACGGAGAGAACGGAGAAGCTGATGGCACCTTTACTGTGGAGGACCAGACACTGGGAGACATGAGGAGTAGAACAGAGGAGGCGTCCACCTCATTCTTTGTTAGGGGCAACGCTGCCATGTATGCCCATCCATCAGAAGGTACTGACGAATCACTTGCCCTTGCGTCTATCTCTTCCCTTAAATCATCAGACTGGATTATCGACTCGGGAGCATCTCGGCTTGTGACGGGGAATGCTAGTGAGTTTTCTTCCTACACTCACCTAGCATCAGCAGACAGCATTCAGACAGCTGATGGCACTTTCCAGCCAGTGGTCGGTAAGAGTACTGTTAATTGTACATGTTCAGTAAGATTATCCAATGTTTTACATGCTCCATCCTTTCCAGTCAGTCTCTTGTCCATTAGTTCTATAATCCAACTCAAATGCATTGTTTCTTTTGATATTCCTAAGGTGGCCTTCCAGGAGAAAGGGACAGGACGAAGACTTGGGACTGGCACTTGGCATGAGGGACTGTGGTACCTAGATCGAGAAGGACTGGACTCAGCATTGGTATCTATGGCAGAGAAGGCTGGCATGGAAGGACTGCAGCAGAGGACTGAGGATACTTTGATACTCCATCATCGGAGGATGAGACATTCTTCCTTTGATACTCTAAGTAAGTTGTATCCAGAGATTTATGCAAAAACAAATAAAGAGAAATTAGTATGTGATGCGTGCGAGTTAGGAAAACTTACTAGGAGCTCATATGTTGGCACGGGTCATAGGAACACTTTTGCTTTTGAGTTAGTACATTCTGATGTCTGGGGTCCATGTGCTACTAACACTATGAATGGTTATAAGTACTTTGTTTCTTTCATTGAGTGTGCCTCTCGTGTTACCTGGTTATATTTGATGAAAAATAAGAATGATGTACCTGCTTGTTTTCGGGATTTCTATAAGCATGTCCAGACTCAGTACAAAGCAGTTGTGAAGGTACTGAGAAGGTACTGAGGTCTGACAATGGAACGGAGTATACCAACAGGACGCTTGCAGAATACCTGTCAGCACACGGAATACATCATCAGACCACATGTGCATACACACCAGCACAAAATGGAGTTGCAGAAAGGAAAAACAGACACCTTCTGGAGGTCGCAAGAAGTATGATGATCGACATGAATGTCCCACAGAGTCTGTGGGGGCATGCTGTGTTGACAGCAGCTCAACTCATCAACAGGATGCCCTCGAAGGTCCTCAGATGGAAGTCCCCATGTGAGGTATTGCAAGGCAATAATAGTGGGATACTCCCACTGAAGGTGTTTGGGTGTGTGTGTTTTGTGAAGGACAACAGGCCATCAGTTGGGAAACTTGACCCTAGAGCGGTCAAATGCATCTTCGTAGGCTACTCGGCGACCCAGAAGGGATATGTGTGCTCGAGTCCAGTAGAGAAGAAGTTTGTTAGTATGGATGTCCACTTTCGGGAGCATGAGCTATACTACCGCCAGGACGAAACTTCACACAACACGCCTAATACTGCCAGTATTAGGCGAGAGGGGGAGATGGAGAACTTGGTGGTAACCGATTTAGAAGTTTGGCATGGAGGCACGGAGAAGGGACAAGAAGGTGAAGGTGTTAGGCCTACGGCTCAGGGAGAGTTACTTACCTACAGCAGGAGAGAGAAGCAAACTGCAGGACCAGTACCGACAGTGCCAGTGCCAAGTCCCTTGCCTGCGTTCGTCCCAACTCCTGAGGCACCGACACCAACCCCCCTTCAGGTGATACCCCCTCCTTCACAAGATATCATTCCTCCTACTTCTACTCCTCCCACACCACTATCTGTACGGAGGGCCACTCGCAGCAATGCAGGAAATCCTCCAAACATATATGGTTGGGATAGTGCTCAGTTTGTTTCTTATGACCATATCCCTTCTTCTCATGGAGCATTTATAGCATCTTTGGATAGTATTACTGTACCTAACAATTGGCAGGTTGCCAAGAACAATCCAAAGTGGAAAGCGGCAATGCACGAGGAGTTGGGAGCTCTGGAGAAGAACCACACTTGGGAGCTTGTGAGACTGCCAGAGGGGAAGAGAGCAGTTAGATGCAAGTGGGTTTTTACCGTGAAGCAGAACCCAGATGGACAGGTTAAGCGCTACAAAGCTCGACTAGTAGCCAAATGATACAGTCAGACGTACGACATCGACTATGACGAGACCTTTGCACCAGTTGCAAAGATGAGCACTGTCAGGACTCTGATTTCTCTGGCAGCGAATGGTGGATGGAAGCTACACCAACTGGATGTGAAGAATGCGTTTCTTCATGGAGATCTAGTGGAGGAGGTGTACATGGAGATACTACCAGGATTTGGCACTAATCAGACAGTAGGCAATGTCTGCAGGTTGAAGAAGTCCCTCTATGGACTGAAGCAGTCTCCTCGAGCGTGGTTTGACAGATTCAGAAGGGCGGTGATAGGGATGGGATATCAGCAGATCAATGTTGATCATACTGTGTTCTTCCGTCGGAGTGGAGGCCACATCACCATGCTTGCGGTGTATGTGACGATATGATTATCACAGGAGATGATGAGCAGGAGATCGCCCAACTCAAAGGAAAGCTTGGCAAGGAATTCGAGGTGAAGGATTTCGGCCTTCTTCGGTACTTCCTTGGGATTGAGATTGCTCGAGAAACAGAGGGGATTGTTCTCTCTCAAAGGAAGTATGCACTGGACCTTCTCACAGAAACTGGGATGTTAGGGTGCAAACCTGCAGCGACACCAATAGATCAGAGGTTCAAGATTGATGCTGAGGCTGGAGAACCAGTTGATCGGGACAGATACCAGAGACTGGTTGGCAAGTTGATCTATTTGAGCCACACACGTCCTGATATCTGCTTTGCAGTAAGTGTGGTGAGCCGCTACATGCATGACCCACGGAAGGGTCATATGGATGCAGTGTACCAGATTCTGAGGTACTTGAAAGGTGCTCCCGGGAAGGGACTAATATTCAGGAAAAACAATCACGTGAGCATCGAGGGCTACTGTGATTCTGACTGGGCTAGTTGTGCTAATGACAGGAGGTCTACCTCGGGATATTGCATATTTGTAGGAGGTAACTTGGTATCCTGGAGGAGTAAGAAGCAGTCTGTGGTGGCCAGATCGACAGCTGAAGCAGAGTACAGAACTATGGCCTTGGGAGTTGCAGAGCTGCTATGGTTGAAGAATATGCTGGTGGAGCTGAAGCTGGATCAAGGAGCCAAGATGAAGCTTTGGAGTGACAATCAGTCAGCTATTAGTATCGCCAACAATCCAGTACAGCATGACAGGACCAAACACATCGAGATTGATAGATTCTTCATCAAAGAGAAGTTGGATAGTGGATTACTGGAGCTTGGCCATGTCCCAACCAGGGATCAAGTAGCAGATGGACTAAACAAGGGACTCGCCACAGCGAGCATGATTAGAGGATGTGACAAGATGGGCTTAGTGAATATCTTTCACCCATCTTGAGGGGGAGTGTTGATATGGTATGTTGGGTGTCATATTTAAGTATAGTATAAGCACATGGGAATATCCTGAGGACATATTTGGGATGCCAGAATATGTCACAGGATATTCCATTATGAGATTATTGTCATAATGATTGAGATCATTGTATTAATGACTGTAAGGCTATATAATGCCAATGAGACAATCAATAAAATAATCAACTAATTGCAACACCTCCTAAGAAAACTCCTTCCCTTTGCTCCAGAACTCTCTCTCAAGCATTTAGTGCTTTGAGCCTCCAAAGCTTTGCCAACCAGCCATAGGGCCGATGGAGCCCAACCTTTTCCAAAAGTCATGAGCAATTTTGTTGGAATAAATTCTTAAAGCATGCAATCAGAAGATAGAATAACCAAAGATAGGAATTAAAGTGAGGATTCGAGGCACGTTACAAACGTTATCCTTAGAATAGATTTTTGTCCCGTCACGAACAGTGCAGCAGGTTCCTGGCGATCTATTTCCGAGATACGAATCCAATGACCCGCGACACCATGCACTTGGTGATGAGTCCAACGATTGATCATAGCCCTTGTCCGAGAGAGAAGATGGATGGAGGAGGAGATTTTTGGTTCTGATTGCGATTCTTTCTCTCTGTGAGATTGGAATTTTTTCGAGAGAGCGAGAGAGATGGAGACAATAAAAAAACAGATAAACTGTTTTTTTAAATCAGATCATCTTGATTGTGTCCAGGATATGCGTTCTTCACTAATCCCGTAATGGGAGTACGCAGCAAACGAACCGAATCAAATAAAAACAAAAAGGAGTTAGGAAATTACCTTTATACTCTTGGTTTGATCCGTGGCGTGCAAGCTTGCTAAGTGTGCGATTAATACACGCATCAAAACTATGCATTAAATCGCGCACTAGCTCACAAGTTGGATGGGATTTAGCCCATCTTCCACAAAATTCACTTACCCAATAAAGTGGGTAAATCACTTCAATCAAAGGAGAGTGCTCTATCCTATCCGATGTGGGACTAAAAAATGAATTTTTATTGAATCACATGCAACAAAAGCAACAATCTTGACTGTCGATACAACTCTTTAGATCTGAACTGCACATCCAAACGACCAGTCCTGACCCGTGCTGTATACTGACAGTGTATTGTCACTATAGCACAATTATACTGGTGAGGTTTAAATACTCCAGAACCTACTGGAAAATAAAATACACCGAGCGGTATACTAGAAATATACTGACAGTATAATGCTTGTGTTATGTTGACACTGGTTTGGCTGTAAACAGTCATGTATCGATGTATAGACTCCTGCCAGACTTCTCCGATTCCTCGAACGGTGCACGTCACACTCCATAGTTGAATAGAGCCATATACAACATAGAGTAAATACTTTAGTTCTTTTTTCTTTCTCTAGAACGGGACTCTTGTTGGTCATGATCAAAACAGTAACCTGCACATACTGCTTGTCTCATCTTTTAGGCAAAAGCAGCATGATCTTCTATCCTGATCTTTCTCCTTTGTTTTCTTGAAGCTACATATGTATTGTCCAAAATTGTGAGTTTATGTAGTCAAGTCTTTGACCAAGTAATGCCCTATAAAGAACTGTTTCCTAATCTCTTTTGTTATTGTGAATGCAGGTGTCAATTTATCTCTTCTGTCCGAAGTCATGTCGTCGCGGCTAGCTCGTGGAACTTACAATGGTGGGCTGCTCTCGACTGAAGCCGGAACCTTAGCTCGAGTGGTTGCAGATGGCACGATAACATTGGCTGGGTACTTGGGTGAGGACAAGCTCCTGAATGTCACCCTACTTCCTTCTCTATTCATCTGTGTAGCCTCCATTGCTGCCACCGTCCTCACATTCAATTCTCTTTTCTGATAACTAGTAATCTTCTCCTTGTTCGTGCCACGAAACATTCAATTTTCTTACATCATCAGGAGTATAGAAGAAATTTACTTCATTGATTGCTTTGCTTCATGCAATAAACATATCTTTTATTATTGTATGGGCTCGCAACATGTGGTTTACAATTATGAATGCAGATTTTTTTTTTATTTTTTATTTTAATTATGAGTGCAGATTACTTTGTTGAAAGAACACACAATTTGTTGAGACTGAGAGGATCCTAAAAATTTGGAAAGGGAGGCTTTTGGGAACAGTACTAAACTGCAGGTTTACTACTGAGAAAATATCGTTGGGTTGCATCTCCCATGCAATTATGTGCTCAAGTTAAAGTTTCGTGACAATATAAAATGTTCAGTGACAATATAAAAGGGTGTTGTATATAAAGTTCAGTTTGAATAATAGGAGGTGGTATAAATATATGGAATTAGTCCGCACGAGATTTTTTTTTTTTTTTTTAAATCGTAGACCAAGGGAGTCCTAGAAGAAATCCATTGCCCAAGTGTTAGTTCTGAGGCTTAACTAAAGATGGAAGGACGCGTGGTCGAGATCAGAGGTTCACATAAAAGTTTTCATTATGATTATTTTCGATTTTTATGAAGAACTATATAAGGATTTTGATTACAACTTGTTCTCAAGATTACAAAGGAATCAGAAAAAAAATAAACTTCACGTTCTTCCTTGCACTTGCAGTTGCAGACGGACAGAACGGAATTACAACTAGCAGAAGAGAAAAGAAATGAGAAGAATGAAATCTGCTTGCTGGGGTGGTGATGATCACCGTTGCTCAAAGCAAGATTCTTTTCACATGATCTGCTCCAGGAACCAGCAAGTTCACGTAGAACAGAATGAAATCTTCTTGCTGGGGTGATGAAGATCACCGTTGCTCAAAGCAAGATTCTTTCCACACGATCTGCTCCAGGAACCAGCAAGTTCACGTAGAACTTCTGGAACGCTCGCTGTCACCTCCTTGTTTGGACTCGCACGAACTTCCTGGACTTTAATAACGGTTCCATTCACAACTCTCTTCCTCTCTCAATCTTCGAAGTCCTCAAATGGGGTTTGAAGAGAGTATTTATAGGCATAGGGAGGTATCCCTAATCCTAATCCTGGTCGTCCATCAATTGACTTACTTTGTACCGACGATGGACGATATCTATACAGAGATAATTATTTTTATCGAAAAAGTGAATATATGATGAATAAAGAAATACTCGATATATATGATGATAAACCAACTAATTGACTTACTTTGTATCGTCGGCCTAAATCTCCGTCCTCGTCTCGTCCAAAGGTGCGCATGGAGGATCTCGCTGATGTTGGGACGACGTCGGCTCAACCTCCGCCATATGCTCATATGTTTTCATGGTTCCGTCGGCAGGAGGAACGCTGGACGAGGGAGTAGTCTCAGGCCTGGAACTACTCGTCCCAGGAGTGCTGCCACATAACGTCGTCGCAGTCGAAGATATGACTGGTCGATATACTGGAGTACTTGGCGACGAGGATCCAGAACCAACAGTAGGCAATACCAGAGGAGCACTCCGTCTACCTCGGGACTTGTCGAACGCTTCGCGTCGTCTTGTCATACCTGATAACAACATATGGTGATAGAACAAATAAACAGATATATAACACATTCTACAGTCAAAATGTTATGCATATCTCACATTATTAATAGAATTGCATAGTAAATAACTAGTAGTGTCACAAGTCTAAATGGATAGTACATTCTACAGTCAAAATATAATACATGTCACAAGTCCAAATGGATTTATTTTATTTTCAATCATCTTCAAAAATTTTATCTTGTTCGCCTTCCTCGTCCTCCTCTTCCTCTTTCTCCTCATCTTCACTTTTATCTACTTCGTCTTCGTCTTCGTCTTCCTCTTCGGATAATTCTACCTCTTCTACATTATTAGTCGTATAATGAGTAACTTCCGTTGAGTCCACATCTACAATATTTGTTACAAGAGGTAGCTCGTCCTCCTGATAAGCTATTTCGTCAACGTCAAAGGTATTTCTAGCTTTAGTCTTGCATACTGCCCACCAATCCGATCTCGCTGTCCCCCGTCTAGGATAAGTTGTGAAGTACACGAGCTGAGCCTGACTTGATAGGACAAATGGTTCGTAGCCTTGATATCTACGCTTGTAGTTTATATCCACACGACCATGCTTATCAATTTTCCAACCTTGATCTCGAATATGATCGAACCATTCACACTTGAATATCACGATCTTAGCAGGTTCTGTGCCATAATTATATGTCAATTCCACAATCTCTCATAAGATGCCAAAAAAATCATTGTCTGGATCGATGTCTTTGTAGTTCGAAGATTTGATACAAAAATAACTATTTTTCGTGGAATCAAGATCCAGAAAACTGTCTCTGATCGGAGCATTTGTTGACTTGAACCTAAACCCATTCACACAGTAACTTGGCTATATTTTGACGGCAGTAATTGGTCCCTTGGCTAGAGTTCTAATAGATTCAGTCTCAGGTGTTATTAGACGATCGACCTAAGTACCAAAGTAGCGATAATAAGTTATTTATTGTGCAAGTGCATACAGAAAAAGTAATTACCGAGCTCCTTACATATGCGCTCAACCAAGAAGGAAAATGATGTCTCATTTCTTATTCTACTTCTTCGTCTATTATGTAGGGTTTAACCGACCTCAACTCACCGACCAAGGCCAAATGAGAGCTTATATGCGACTACGAAAGTATGCGTCTCTCAACTCACAAGATTTTCTGTTACAACCGAAGACGATTTCTCGTACAGTTAGGGTTGACCAAGTGTCAATTGACCAAGTTATGCACACAACAGCCCCGAGATCTCTTCAAACAGAAAATCCTAACTAAACCCACGTGGCGGCTTGCCCACACCATGCGACTACCTTTACGGCCGCATTCTGCTGAAGGAGCCCCAAGCAACCACCAAGCACGAGGATATGCGGCACCCATAGCACGTCCACAAGGTGGATATTAATAGCAAGGTACCACACCCATACAAAGGGCTGGCTATATGTGAATTCACACTAAAACCAAGGAAAGAAGTTTCTGCGTCCGGATCGTCCACGAAGTAAAGAAAGTTGCTATACTTTTAACCCTCCATCGTCACCCCAGATCAAAATAAATTTGTACTTAGATTGTTTCTTAGGACTCTTCTCTGTACTCTCTAGTTTGTTAATCAAAATCAAGTCCTCTTAGTTCTTCCTTTTGATTTAAATAGAAAACACGATGAAGAACTTTGCTGGGGACGTCCTTCTCCACTGTTGAGAAGTCGGTGACATAATCCGATGCGGCCAAGCTCTGCTCAACGCAAAAGATGCTGGTAGTTCGCTTCGACCAGCAAGCGTTTGAGAAAATGCTCTCTGAAGGAAGTGTGAATCCTTCGCCCAGGAAAGCCAAGCCCAAGAAGACCCGCAGAACGTGGGTAGCAAAGGCCACTGCACCTCGCCCAACTACGAAGGAGGCGATCTTTGCCTCTCAATCTGTTTCTGAGGAAGTCCACATCTATGCGGCATCTTCGGCTGGCGCAGGAAATGCTCAGTCGTCAGAATCTTCCAAAGGAAAACACTGTGATGCTAGACGTTCTGGGGCTGGGGTAGGTCCTATGCATCCAAGAAGGAGGCCGCACAATATTGTCCATGCGTCATCTACTCACAGGCCGCATAAGATTGTCCATGCGGCATCAACTCACAGCCGCAGGAAGACAATCGCATGGGGATCTGACAGCAACAGAACTGTTTTCGACCATATCTCATGCGGCGTAGATCCTATATGACCTACTGAGAGTGGCGAAAACCCAAATCCGGAATCTTCTTACTACGCGCATGCGAGTGCTAAATTGAACATGTCTAGGGCAGTGTGAGCTCGTCGAGCTCAAGCAACTGCTCATGCGACTAACCGCCAACAGGCATCGCTAACTATTACGCGGGCCTCTGACGAAAAGTTGTACAGAACTGACCCATGCGTCCAACCCAGAGGGACCAGCGGACAGGGTTCGTTCCAAAATTCTTCCACCAGTACCTTGGGGCAAGTTCGTGTGTGAACCCTAGGTCCGGGAGCAAATGCATCGCCTGCACATCCGTGTGCCTGGGATACCCGGACTCGCAAAGAGGATGCAAAGGTGAAACACCATTCGCATGATTTGCGTGAAGTGATTACTCACAAATGCAAAGCGAGGAAAACCACTACGACATGCGATGTGCCCCCTTCCAGGCTTTGCTGCGCCACCATTATCATTGACTGTTGCTGCAATAAAGCAGCAGTACTCACATGCAGGAAGTCGGCCTTTCAGCGACTGCACCGTAAAGCACCTACTCAACAGCAACCCGTTTGATCAGGTACAAGTATCAAAAGAGGAGGAGTTGCCCTTAGTCTCATGCTACTCAACTGGAAAGCTTCCTGCCACCAAGGGAAAAAAGCAGTCAAACACCTCCAGTCCGGCGCTCTCTACCACCACATCGTGAAGGCGATTACCCGGAGCGCCGATAATGGCACCAGCGGAAGGCGTCTTCCAAGGCACCCGCTCAAGGTAGAAGCTGTCAGCCACTGGGGGTAGTTCTTCCTCAGAACCTCTGAGGATGGCCCAAGCTGGGGGTAGTGCCCCCTGGAGGTACGCAACCATCCGATGTTCCGAGGAGACTATGATCCCCACGAGGCGGATCCCGAGATCTCGGAGGGTAGCTACCCTTATCAAGACGATATTATCTTCTACACTGGAGGTAATATCCCTTCCGAATCTGAGGAGGATACAACGTCACCACCTCTCCGCGAAGAATACTTACTACAAGGGTATGAGACAGGGGGCACGGCCTCCACTGCCCTATCAGTTTCTTTCCATGTGAGGACGGTTTGTATGGCCGACGATGACCTTAAGGGCCCCGGTGACCGACAATGCCTCGAGGTTCTCGAGGCCATGATGCATACGATGAGGGCATCGATGCAAACGTTGACCCAGACAATGCTGAAAATTAAGGTAAACATGAACCCCCAGCAAGTAAGGGCCTCTGGGCAAGCAAACTTGGACCACGGGACCAATGGAGATTCAAACACAAATGCCCCATCCGCAGGCAATAATCCTCTCCTGCCCGGCTCATCAGCGGCAGACGAGGCCAAAGAAGCAATAAGAGAAGTCCAACAACTCCGGGCTCGCCTAGATTCTATGGGAAATCGGGACTCATTCTGCGATCTTGCGGTACGACAGCCATACCCAATAGAATGGAAGGATGTACCGTATCCACCCAAATGTAAACCCTTCAACATCAACCCGTTTGACGGGAAGTCCTACCCTCGCGGGTTCATGAGCTACTTTAAGATCACAACGGGATACTTACCCCGCAACGACGCTATCCTTACCAGATTCTTTGTCGGGTCATTTTCGGGGGTAGATTTTGACTGGTTCTGCAGTCTCGAAGACAACTGCATCTCGTCATTTGATAACCTCAAGCGTCTGTTCCTCAACAGATTCTATGAGGCTGGAAATGACATGACGATATCGTCTCTGATGAATGTCTCCCAGGGTAAAAAGGAACCAACACGAAATTATATCGAGCGCTTCTGACAGACAGCGCTAAGGTTGCCCTCTGGCAATCCCGAGGCCACACTAATGGAGATGTGCCTAAAAAATATGCTTCCGGCAGTCAGCCTCTGGGTGGGCGAGAGCCAGTCCAAGGACTGGACAACATTCATTATAAGTGCTGTCAACGCTGAAAAGAAGCTCAAAGATGATCGGCGCTTGGGAATCCATATCCCTGCGGCTGAGAAAAAAGGCAAACGTCCCGCCAACAACAGCAACAACGGCAACAGCAGCCGCGATGCAAAGGGAAAGCAGGCCGTGGTCGCCAACGTAACCAAGAAGCCTGAGCAAAACCAAAGGAGACCTACTCTTTTGAAGATGGTGATGTCAAACCTATCTTCGACATGCTGATGCAAGGAGGTAAGAATTGCCTCCCCGACGTCAAGCGCCAACCGGAAGCGGCAGAGATGAATAACCTAAAGTACTACCACTTCCACCGCTACGTCCACCACCCGACGCAGGAGTGATATACTTTAAAGCGGTACATCCAGCGTCTGATTGACACCAAGGCTTTATCCTTGGATTTTGATGATATAACGGTTACCGCTAACATGGTATCCCTACTGTTTGACAACTTTCCACCAACGGAAGCCCAAGACGGAGTAATTCCAATCTCCAAGGCAACTATGGAAGTTGTCAATCTTTCACCGGCCCGAGACTAAAAGGCCAGGCTAATACCTCTCACCACACCATAAGAAGAGGTTTGGAGGTCCATCTGGACCTCGTTCCAGACCTGACGCAGCCGGCGGTACCTTCTGCCACCAAGTCTAAAGGCAAGAAGTCCAAGTCCTGCTATATGGTGCCCCCCACCATTGAGGAAGCCATGGCAGGGGTGACTAGGTTGAGCTTGACCTACCAGCGGGACAATAACACTCCCGACGAAAAAGATCCGCCAACGGTTGCACCCACTGCACCCGCTGTTTCTGATAAGGGACCATCCCGGCCTCCAACAGCAGACAAACCCAAGCAGAAGGAGGTTCGTTTTGACAAGACGTTGCGCAAAAAATGGCTCAAGGTCTGGAGAAGCCCTACAATTTTGATATCTTGGCACAACTAGCCAATACTCCGGCAAAGTTGTCACTCTACGAGTTGCTTCGGCTCTCCAGAAACACTGGGGCCGTGCTCAGCGAGGTATTACAGAATGTCGACACCTATTTGACGCAAGTCAAGCTACCAGCTGAAGATCCGACAGCCTGCTCTCTCTGCAATAACGTTGTGGACACAGTACCCAATATTATATTTTTGTAACAGGACATGTTGCTGAAGAATAACAAGCATGATCGTCCCCTGTACTATACATGGTACATTGGTGCCATAAAAGTAGACATGATGCACGTCGACCCCGGTTTCCGATGCATCGCTTGGTAGCTACCAATATTGCCATCAGTGGCTTCAATGCAGGAAGAACCTATCCTCTGGGCAAGATCAGCCTAAAATACCAGATTGGCGACTTGAAAACAGAAGTCACTTGCTACGTCATCGACATAGACGTATCATATAACGTCTTGCTCGGACGGCCTTGGTTACATCTGTAACGCCCCGTTTCGCTCAAGCGGACTGCCGTATCAAACGGCGAAAGTGCAACTGTCCCAACCCGCTTTGCCTTGAAGGAGAAGCAAAGGATATCCAGACTTGTCCCTACAGGAATCCGGCTTGGACTTTCAGAGGCTCGCTTGACGTATCGCTCTACCGAGGCGAATCATCGCTAAGGTGGGTGGCTACGGTGAACTTGTCTTTGCTTAGCCAGCACACATAAAATCTAGAATATTTATGCTAGTCGCTAGGTGATTCACCCCCTGCATGCTAATAATTCCAACGCACCTAGCTAAGGGAATAATCCCAACTTGTATTGCTTGCTAGAACATGAAAATTGAAATACTGCTTATGTTCAGACCCTCGCATGCTAAGTCCCTTAACGGTTTCAACTCTCAGCTTACCTTCGGGTCCGAGCAAACGTGCCTGCTTATGTTCCTTAGAAACGCATGCTTGTCTGCTTGAATGTTGCCTTATTTTCATCCAAACCCCGGGAGACTACTACGTAGTCGTTCCGTGCCTGAATGAACCTGCAAGTATCCGGGACCGTTAGGTCGCCAAGGCAGTTCCCGACCCAGGGGACTGCATCATGCCAAGTAAAAGAATCATGCTCCTGTGGCAAGACTCATTCAGCTATTCGGATCTCTCTGCAAGTCTCCCTCGTGTGCGGGCTTACAGCAGCCCAGGAGACTGTGCATATCCAATAGCTAAATGAATCACGCATTACTGCTTGTCGTGTGCTCGCGTGTAAATAAATAATCGTGTTCGATCATGGACAACTTGTGCACAAGGATATAAGTTCTGCGGACGGTGCTGGGGCACTGGCACCGATCCGATCCGGGCAGACTTCGTGTTTATAGTCAATCGTGTTCGGACGGGATAACTTGCAACGCATCGTGTTTTATGAGCTCCTCGTGTTTTCACGTTGCATGCTATCCTTGTTCTTGACTAGTCCATTATGGCATCAAGCCAGTGATCCTCGTGTGTATATGCTTGCAATGCCCCGTGTGTTTATCGTGTGAATATGGCTTGCAATGCATCATGTGTGATTAAAACCTGTTGCATGCTTGCTTGTAAACGAAAGAAAGACTTGTAAACGAAGGATAAACAATTCATCCTCACTTAGCGGCTATCCGCGTGCGAGATACTGTATCGCATGAAACAATTAACTGAACACCTGAACGATCTTGAAATAAGTACTCGTGTTTGCATATGTTATGCCTCCTGAATGCTTATACATGCTCCTGCTTAAATTAACAATGTTTGCCTTGGACAGGGAAGGAGAAATGGTAAGTTGGTAAGTCTCGCCGTGTTTCCTCAAACATCGCACGGCGCACTGTCCGACACGATAAGCTATTCAAATCTTGCATGAACTGATCCTAAGGCAACTAGAAAGACAACTTAATAGTTGTGCACGGAACCTGTATTACGTGTTTGGATTTGTCGAGCGGGCGAGTAGCTTCCCCACCAGTGCATTCAATGTACTGATAATCCACCAGTTTGTATGCAGGGTGCGGGAGAACATCGTTCGGTGCGGATGCCTCCAACGTGCGTGCTAAGGCGTGGACATCACTCCGAAGCAACGGTGCGTCCGGAACAGAAGCACATATACAAGACATAATGTTGTGAACATAGCCCGAACTCGCCTGAACATCGCCTCTACAATCATTCCATAATTGTAGCCACTTGGCACGCATTTACTGTTTCAGAGAGAGAGGCTTGAGCGACTTGTAATCTCGGCTATATGCCGCCTGTAACACTTGTTCATATCAATAAAAGAGCTTGCTTTACTTTAACTTGTGTTTCAATGCTTTCGCTATATTTGTCGACTCAGTGAACCTGTTACCGTTTGCCTATGCGTTCATGACTCCGCTGCACTCGGACAATCTGTGCGACTCTGTGGCTTAGAACTCTTACCTCCAGCCGATGAATCACGGCCTTGTACGGGCGCGGTTCACGCTCGTGCGGCATCACGCCGGGATGGGTCAAGCGATCGTTTCGCGGGAGCGCTGGCGAGGGTGATTCCCGCCTAGCGGGAATGGCCGATTTGCCTGCGGGAGATCGGGGCGTGACAACATCAACATATGATTGTGCCATCAATTCTGCACCAGTGTTTCAAGTACGTCGACGAACATGGAGAAGTCAAAACAGAGTTTGCAGATATCGACCCTTTTAAGGGGGTCGAGGTGTACTACTCTGACGCCATCCACTACAAACAAGTCCCTAAAGACAAAGAAGGCAATGGAGCAGATGATGAAGCGGAGATTACAACTACACAGGTGGAGCCCATGAGAATTTGTCTCAAGGCTCGTATTCCCGGCACAGCCGCTCCCCTCGTCGTCAAACTGTAAGGAAAGGCACCCAAGCCCCTGGCTTCTTCAATATCATCAGAGCCTTTGGTCATTTGCCTCCCCAGGTCGACCCGACCGCCAACGGAAGAACCGGCTCCACCTACTCTTTTCGACCCTATGGTCATTCGCCTTCATAGGCTAAGCCAACCACCTAGGAAAAGTCCAGCACCATTTATGCCTTCCGAACCTATGGTCGTTCGCCTTCGCAGGTCGAGTCGACCACCAAAGGAAGACCCGGCAAGTACCGAACCTCTCGTAGTAAAACTGCGCCTAGAACGGTCAGAACCTTCACCTGCGCTGGGGGTCGCTGAAGAGGAAGACGAGTTGGAGGAGTATGTAGCCGCTCAGGCTAATATCCCTTCCCTTGATAATGTAATCCCAAATGAAAAGTTAACCTACTTTATGAATAAAGGGCTACCTTTGAACTATTCTGAGATCTCTCACATAAATATACTATATGCCATGGAGCATGGTCTAGGTTTACACCTGTAGACGCAAGTGACCATAATCTACACAGCGCACCGGGTGCTCCCCGGCCAAGATTCTTACTTCCTAGTCTCGCTTAGGAAGATGGAAGATAATCTCATCATCTTCGGCAGGGTAGAATGCCCTCAATCCTTTATCCCAGGGAAAGAAGAACCAGAACCTGACATCGGCAGAATGTCGCTCTATCGGTATAGTTCACAAGCCATGCACCTTATATAGAAAATGGGGTACGATCTGAAGGCCACTAAAGGGTTGAACTACGGCAAAGGTCGAAAGTTGCCCTTGCATCTACCCACTCCTACAGGCAAGCCCAAGGATTACTGTCATAAAACCAAGTATGGCCTAGGATATGTGATGCCTCCTACAACCTCTGAGGACTCAGAGGACACTCGTCAGAATCTTCATCCTAGGACTCCGATTTTAGCATGGGGACGTGCTCAGACAATCACTGTCCTCCAACATGGTGTCTGCCAACCTTGAGGAAGACAACGAGGAGCCACCCGAGCTCTTTGAGATGGAACCTTGGGCCAAATACCTTGGTTCACAATGGGAGATACAATTTGAGCAGCGAGAACCTCCTACCGAGGGCGAAGTTGTACAAGTCGATCTAGGTGACGAAACCTCCCCAAAGCCTATCTTCATCAGCAAAGGCCTGTCCGACGAAGATCGGAAATCCCTATTACAACTCGTCAGGGAATATATCGATGTCTTTGCCTGGAGTTATGAAGACACGCCAGGACTAGATCCTCAAATCTTGGTCCACAAACTCAGCGTTCTGCCAAATGCCAAACCCGTCAAGCAACAGCAACGACGGTTTCGGCAGATATAATGTCACGACCCGCATCCGGTGTAAGGGTACTAGTCGGAAACAACGCCCAGCCTACGCCGCAGAATCGGCGGTAGAACGCTGTCTAGATAATCTATCTAACAATATAATAAACCACCAATAATGATAGTATACTCAATCACAGAACTAAGATAGAAATGAGCACGAATCAGATAAAGAATAGAATAGTCACAATACAACTCATGAGTCTAAAATAATACATCAATGAGTCTGAAGAATAAAGAAAATAAGCTGGAGACAAATCCAGTACAAAAGAATACTACGAAGCTACAACTCCAGGGTCAACTGTCTCAGTTGGGATAAGTCCCTCTTGAGCTAGGGTCTCAGAATCTAAACCCACAACATCCTGGGGTCCATAGTAGGTAGGGTACCACTCCTCAGTGTCATCTGGAAAAATATATCCAGTCAGGAAAGGAGCAGAGTACATCTCTAACAGCAGTTTTTATTAATGATAAAAACTATGTAATAGTAAATAGCTGTGGATAAACAAGATGCACAATAGATACAAGAGATATATATACAATAAGAAAATACTAGAAAGAAATACAATAATGAACAATATGCCAATGAAACAATAATACTAATGACTAAGTGTGTGAGTACTAGCTTAACATGTGATCGGCTTTGGCAAGATGCAATGCGGCCTGGCTAATCATAAGTGCGGTTTATGATTAACACTATTCATTTACCAGTACTTTATTCAATAGGGATTTGATCACATATCTATACTAATACTCCCCACCCCCGACTGGTATAATAGATCCAACCACGATATGCTATGGCACGAGATTCCCCAAGAAGATAGCCAGTCTCCCCGAGAATCGGTGTCTGTACATGTACAAGATAACCAATGAAACAATACTTGCACCATATACACCATATACCAAGGAATAATATCTCATGACGAGATCCGGATATACCAATCCGTGTAACCATAGTGTCAAGAGAACATGGATATCTACACTAGATACAGTGAACATAGAGGATATCATAAATGAGAAACTATCAAAGAATGTACTCGCCTGAAGTTCAATGAACAGTCTCACAGATGTCTGACTCGGTGCCTCGAAGACCTAGATATGGAATACAACATCAATACAAGGTCCCGAAAAGAGAACAAGTTAAACTAGTCAACTTCTAGGTCAAAAAGTCAATTCTAAGTCAAAAGTCAACTGTGGTCAATTATGAGTCAACTATGGTCAACTATGGTCAACTATGAGTCAACTATGGTCAACTATGAGTCAACTATCTATTTCTAGGTTGCACAAGTCTAGCACCAAAATCTTGGATCAAAATATTAAATCTAAGTCATAGAACTACATCCTAAAATATTAGGATACCGTATCTTCGGATACGTGAATCCAAGGTAAACCTCACAATACCTATATATCAATCAATAAAGTATATAATATAGAATATTAAATACAATAATTAAGAATCATGGTTTTGAACCAACTTGGTATCCACATAAAGTAATGCTCAAGATACATAGATATAGTATTTACTCTTATACATAATATATTATATATAAACTAATATATTATACAATTAAGATTATAACAATACTAGTATAATATCTCACCACAAATACATTTATATATACATATATATATAAATATAATATATAAAATATAACCCAAAACTGCCTAACTGTCACTGAAAAACTGTGTGGAAAATATTTATTTTCAATAAACAGCCTTTTAGTAACAGTTCGAACCGTCACAGAAAAACTGTCGCCAAAGCTGCTGTGTAAAACCCACTGTTGTCACTTATTGGTGACAGTTCTCAACTGTCACCAAAATTTTCGTCGCCGCTGCTGCTCATTCCCGCCCGCCGCTGCTGTGCATTTAATGACAGAATTTGTCATTAATAGCTTCAGCGGCTGCTGCTGCTGCTCAAGGTTATTAATGACAGGATCTGTCATTAATAGCTGCTGTCGCTAAAAACAATTAATATATATAGATATATATATATTAATATATAAACCAATATATATATATATATAAAACAATTAAATAAATATATATATATATCTATATACATAATCCTATATATATAAATAAATATTAAAACTACAATACACATCCATGCATTAATGTACATATTTAACATGGCTAGAAGCACACATAAAAATATATACATTAATATACAATTAATTATATAATAATTATAATTAATATAATTACTCATTTTAACACATAAATATATTTTATAAAACATTTATATATAATTTATTTTATTAACAAGTTGTAACATATATAAATGCATGTAAAGAAAGCTACATATATATTTATACATCATATTAGTACACATAAAAATACATAGATCTATGCTACAATAAATATCATAATAATTACACTAAAATAAATATATAACATCTATATATATTTACTAATTATAATTCAAGAATTAAAGCATAAATAGTTAGATCTACACATAAACACACACAAATGGAGAGTATCACACCGTATCCCACTAGATCTAGGATACGCATGCGACACGAGTCCAACACACAACCAAATGCACCCTGAAGGACACAAACAAGTTACAAATAATATTTATGAACAAATCAAAGTGTCAAATGTAGATCTATGTGTCCGTGTCAAAATACGACATGTACAAAGTCCCGTGTTGGAGGGAAAAGCCCCAAAACGACCCGTATCACCAAATTGTTGGGATACGACCTACACGTACCCAATTGTGGATACGACACTAGC
Organism: Iris macrosiphon; assembly: GCA_036927795.1. Taxonomy (NCBI): domain Eukaryota; kingdom Viridiplantae; phylum Streptophyta; class Magnoliopsida; order Asparagales; family Iridaceae; genus Iris; species Iris macrosiphon. Next base: position 33,466,624 of record JAYESA010000019.1, read on the forward strand.
CCCAAACACATAAGCACATGTCCAATTGATCTATAGGATCAATTGACATACACAACAAAATGTCAATTCGGAATTCCCACAAAATTGACACAAAAAGCACCATAACTTTCTCCATGGGTCTCCTATGAACACAAAACCAAGTCCTATGGGTAGTACATACATATGGGTTAATTTTTCATGATTAAATCTCAGATTTAGAAGCTATTTTAAGGGGAAAAACTGAATTATACCTATTGGAAGATGGATTCCCAATGAAACCTCCAATTGAGATGAACTTGCTTCCAAATTGCAGATCCTTGCTCCTCTTTGTAGATCCTTGCTTCCTCCTTCTAGATCCTTGCTTCTCAACTTTCTAATGGTGAATTGGAAAGAATTTGGAATAAATTTGGTGGGGAATTGGAATGGAAATGAAAGGAATTTGATAGTGGAAAATTCTAGATCTAGATTTGGAATGAGAATGAGAGGAGAGAGAATTCTCCCCCCCCCCTCTAATATAGGCCGGCCTTACCCCTTCCCTAAGCAATTATAAAATATCCAATATACCCCTTGGGGCCTCTCATGAAGAAATAATTAAGGAAGAAAGCTTCTAGTCTAATGATTTAATTAATTTAATCCATCTCCTTAACAATTGGCTTTCTAAATGGGCCTAGTTTAACTAATTAATTCATGTTGGTCCATGGGTCCAAACTAAACTAGTTGGGTCCACTAATACAAGTCCAAAATAATTAAATAACATCTAACAATAATTAAATAATACAACAAATAATTATTTACCATGCACAATATTTAATTAAATAGAAAAAGACTAAAATACCATTTCCTAGAAAATATGGTAGTGATAAGTCTACCCTCCTTAAAAAATTTCGTCCTCGAAATTCAAAGATGAAAACTACCCCAAAAATCATAGAACAAAACTAAAGAATCACACCTAACTAAGGAACAGAACATAACAATGAACAAACATAACTAGGAAATAACATACCTCAAGGTACAAACAAATATGGATAACGCTCTCGCATTTTATCCTCTCTCTCCCAGGTAGACTCCCCCGGAGAGTGATGCCTCCATGCGACGCGCACCAAAGGAATAGTCTGGTTCCTCAGCACCTTCTCTCTCCGATCCAGAATCTCAACTGGCTGCTCTGGATAGCTAAGAGTAGGGCCCACCTCTATCTCCGAGTGATCCAATACATGACTAGGATCTGCCACGTATCGTCTCAACTGCGACACATGAAACACGTTGTGCACTCCCTCCAATGCAGGTGGCAAGTTTAGTCTATAAGCAACTGCACCGACCCTCTCTAGAATAGTGAAAGGTCCGATGAATCGCGGACTAAGCTTCCCGCCTCCACCGAAGCGAATCGTGTCTCGTGTCGAAGAAATCCTCAGAAACACCAAACTACCCACCTATAACAAAACACCATCTTAAGAACTTAGTCTATAACAAACAAAAACAAGCACAAACAAAATCTAAACTATACCTCAAACTCCAAAGGTCTCCGATGGCTATCGGCCCAATGCCGCTGTCTGTCCTGCGCCACTCGAAGTCTGTCTCTGATCAACTGAACCTTCTCTGCTGCATCCACAACCATCTATGGCCCAAGCAAAACTCTCTCTTCAACATCGTCCCAAGACAAAGGAGTACGACACCTCCGACCGTATAGAGCTTCAAAAGGTGACATCTCTATACTGGCCTGGTAACTGTTGTTGTAAGCAAACTCTACCAAATGGAGATGGTCCTCCCAAGAACCCCGAAATCTAGTACACAAGTGCGCAACATATCCTCGAGAGTCTGGATAGTCCTCTCTGACTGCCCATCTGTCTGGGGATGATATGCAGTACTGAATTTGAGCTGAATGCCCAAACTCTCCTGCAAACTCCTCCAGAAATGAGAAGTGAAACGACTATCCCGATCTGAGACTATGCTGACGGGAACTCCATGTATCCTAACGATCTGCCTCACATACATCTCTGCCAGTTTCTCCGTAGACAAACCCACCTTGAAAGGCAAGAAATGGGCCGACTTGGTCAACCTATCAACAATGACCCAAATCGCGTCTTTCCCTCCTGGAGATCGTGGAAGTCCGGACACAAAATCCATAGTAATGTGTTCCCACTTCCACTCTAGAATGGGTAATGGCTGAAGTAAACCTCCTGGCCTCTGCCTCTCGGCTTTCACCTGCTGGCACACTAAGCATCTGGATACAAACTGTGCCACTTCCCTCTTCATGCCATACCACCACACACTCTCTCGCATATCCCGATACATCTTGTTAGCACCTGGATGTATGGAATACTGAGAGCGATGCGTTTCCTGCAACACCTCCTCTCGTAACTCCCCACTAGGCACACACAATCTAACTCCATGCCTCAAAGATCCATCCTCTGCAATAGTGAAATCATCCTCCAATCCTGCTCTCACCTGAGCTCTGATACTCCTCAGAGATACATCATCATACTGTACTGCCTTGATCCTGTCCATCAAATCTGAGTGTATCTGCAATTCCCACATCTGCATAGCACACCCAGGAACAATCACCTCAATGCCCAAGCTCTCCAAGTCCTCCAACAAATATCGATCCTGCGTCAAGAACATAGCCACCGGATACCTGCTCAAAGCATCGGCAACTACATTGGCTTTCCCAGGATGATATTGCAAAGAGATATCAAAATCCTTCATCAGTTCCAACCACCGACGCTGCCTCAAGTTCAACTCCTTCTGCTTGAAAACGTACTTCAAGCTTTTGTGGTCTGTGAAGATCTCCACACGCTCTCCGTGCAAATAATGTTTCCACAACTTCAGAGCGAAGATGACGGCTGCCAACTCCAAATCATGGATAGGATAGTTCTTTTCATGAGGACGCAATTGCCTGGATGCATAGGCAATCACTTTCCCATGCTGTTGAAGAACGCAACCTAAACCCTTCCCCGATGCATCACTATAAATAGTGAAACCTCCGGACCCTGATGGCAACGTCAAAATAGGAGCAGACGTCAACCTCTTCTTCAACTCCTCAAAAGCAACTTGGCAATCCTCCGTCCAAACAAACTCCACATCCTTCCTCGTGAGTCTGGTCATCGGCTCGGCAATCCTCAAAAAATCTTGCACAAACTTCCTGTAGTAGCCTGCCAATTCCAAGAAACTCCTGATCTCTGCTACCGAACTTGGAGTCTTCCAAGATTCCACTGCTGAAATCTTCTTCGGATCCACTGAAATACCATCATCAGTCACAACATGCCCCAAGAACTCCACCTTGTCCAAGAAAAACTCACACTTGGACAATTCCCATACAGCTTCTCCTTCCTTAGCACATCCAACACAATCCTCAAATGCTCCTCATGCTCCTCCGGTGTCCTCGAGTATATGAGTATGACGTCGATGAACACCACCATGAACTTGTCAAGGTACTGATGGAACACCTTGTTCATCAAGTTCATAAAGACCGCTGGTGCATTAGTCAAACCAAACGGCATCACCATAAACTCGTACTGACCATACCGAGTTCTAAAAGCAGTCTTCGGTATGTCCTCCGGCTTCACCTTCACCTGATGGTAGCCTGATCTCAAATCTATCTTAGAAAACACCTTCGCACCACTCAACTGATCAAATAGATCATCAATCCGTGGCAAAGGATACTTATTCTTGATAGTGAGATTATTCAAAGCCCTGTAATCAATGCACATGCGCACCGATCCAACCTTCTTCGGCACAAACAATACCGGGGCTCCCCATGGTGAAGAACTTGATCTGATAAACCCCTTATCCTGCAATTCGTCCACCTGCTTCTTCAACTCGACCAGCTCGCTGTTGTTTACTCTATAGATATGCTGTAAAATTGGTTTTGCACATGGCACCAAGTCTATAGAAAATTCAACATCTCGATTTGGCGGCAACCCTAGCAATTCCTCAGGAAACACATCCAAGAACTCTGCTATCAACGGATGCGGCAACTCCTTGTCTTCCACCATAGCTCCACAAATAATGCCTTCTCCCTGCTCTGCAGCTCCTCTAGCAAACTCAAACTCTGGCTCTCCTGACAGACCAAACAAAACTCTACCTCCTATACAATCTATGCTAGCACGGTGCCTACTCAACCAATCCATCCCGAGTACAATATCGTAGCTCGGAAGTGGCATTACAAGTAGACACGCACTCAACTCCCGACCTCCCAGAGTAACTCTTCGGTCCTTGCAAATATCATTAACCAGGATAATGTCTCCCCCGGTCATGATCTTGCAAGTCCTAAGCAAAGACTCAGCTACCAAACCATGCTTTAGAGCAAAAGAAACAGATACAAAACTATGGGAAGCACCACTATCAAACAAAGCTAAAGCTGGAATATAATCAAGAAGAATAGAACCAATATGGCACAAGATGTAAGACATTCAAGGAAATGACAGATTAAGAGATCAAGTATCAATATCAAAGGAGAATAGTTGAATCAAAAGAATTTTCCTAGATGTGATTGAGTATCTCAGCCTATTTCCTATATCCTATTGCAGGCTCGCAGTAGTACAACTAAGTTGTCGTACTACCACGACATCACATACTTTATGAAGTTTGACCTGCATGGGCCACCACCAAAAACGTGTCACGACCCGCACCCGGTGTAAGGGTACTAGTCGGAAACAACGCCCAGCCTACGCCGCAGAATCGGCGGTAGAACGCTGTCTAGATAATCTATCTAACAATATAATAAACCACCAATAATGATAGTATACTCAATCACAGAACTAAGATAGAAATGAGCACGAATCGGATAAAGAATAGAATAGTCACAATACAACTCATGAGTCTAAAATAATACATCAATGAGTCTGAAGAATAAAGAAAATAAGCTGGAGACAAATCCAGTATAAAAGAATACTACGAAGCTACAACTCCAGGGTCAACTGTCTCAGTTGGGATAAGTCCCTCTTGATCTAGGGTCTCAGAATCTAAACCCACAACATCCTGGGGTCCATAGTAGGTAGGGTACCACTCCTCAGTGTCATCTGAAAAAATATATCCAGTCAGGAAAGGAGCAGAGTACATCTCTAACAGCAGTTCTTATTAATGATAAAAACTATGTAATAGTAAATAGCTGTGGATAAACAAGATGCACAATAGATACAAGAGATATATATACAATAAGAAAATACTAGAAAGAAATACAATAATGAACAATATGCCAATGAAACAATAATACTAATGACTAAGTGTGTGAGTACTACCTTAACATGTGATCGGCTTGGGCAACATACAATGCGGCCTGGCTAATCATAAGTGCGGTTTATGATCAACACTATTCATTTACCAGTACTTTATTCAATAGGGATTTAATCACATATCTATACTAATACTCTCCACCCCCGACTGGTATAATAGATCCAACCACGGTATGCTATGGCACGAGATTCTCCAAGAAGATAGCTAGTCTTCCCGAGAATCGGTATCTGTACATGTACAAGATAACCAATGAAACAATACTTGCACCATATACACCATATACCAAGGAATAATATCTCATGACGAGATCCGGATATACCAATCCGTGTAACCATAGTGTCAAGAGAACATGGATATCTACACTAGTTACAGTGAACATAGAGGATATCATAAATGAGAAACTATCAGAGAATGTACTCGCCTGAAGTCCAATGAACAGTCTCACAGATGTCTGACTCGGTGCCTCGAAGACCTAGATATGGAATACAACATCAATACAAGGTCCCGAAAAGAGAACAAGTTAAACTAGTCAACTTCTAGGTCAAAAAGTCAATTCTAAGTCAAAAGTCAACTGTGGTCAATTATGAGTCAACTATGGTCAACTATGAGTCAACTATGATCAACTATGAGTCAACTATCTATTTCTAGGTTGCACAAGTCTAGCACCAAAATCTTGGATCAAAATATTAAATCTAAGTCATAGAACTACATCCTAAAATATTAGGATACCGTATCTTCGGATACGTGAATCCAAGGTAAACCTCACAATACCTATATATCAATCAATAAAGTATATAATATAGAATATTAAATACAACAATTAGGAATCATGGTTTTGAACCAACTTGGTATCCACACAAAGTAATGCTCAAGATACATAGATATAGTATTTACTCTTATACATAATATATTATATATAAACTAATATATTATACAATTAAGATTATAACAATACTAATATAATATCTCACCACAAATACATTTATATATACATATATATATATATATATAATATATATAAAATATAACCCAAAACTGCCTAACTGTCACTGAAAAATTGTGTGGAAAACATTTATTTTCAATAAACAGCCTTTTAGTGACAGTTTGAACCGTCACAGAAAAACTGTCGCCAAAGCTGCTGTGTAAAACCCACTGTTGTCACTTATTGGTGACAGTTCTCAACTGTCACCAAAATTTCTATCGCCGCTGCTGCTCATTCCCGCCCGCCGCTGCTGTGCATTTAATGACAGAATTTGTCATTAATAGCTTCAGCGGCTGCTGCTGCTGCTCAAGGTTATTAATGACAGGATCTGTCATTAATAGCTGCTGTCGCTAAAAACAATTAATATATATAGATATATATATATATTAATATATAAACCAATATATATATATATAAAACAATTAAATAAATATATATATCTATATACATAATCCTATATATATAAATAAATATTAAAACTACAATACACATCCATGCATTAATGTACATATTTAACATGGCTAGAAGCACACATAAAAATATATAAATTAATATACAATTAATTATATAATAATTATAATTAATATAATTACTCATTTTAACACATAAATATATTTAATAAAATATTTATATATAATTTATTTTATTAACAAGTTGTAACATATATAAATACATGTAAAGAAAGCTACATATATATTTATACATCATATTAGTACACATAAAAATACATAGATCTATGCTACAATAAATATCGTAATAATTATACTAAAATAAATATATAACATCTATATATATTTACTAATTATAATTCAAGAATTAAAGCATAAATAATTAGATCTACACATAAACACACACAAATGGAGAGTATCACACCGTATCCCACTAGATCTAGGATGCGCATGCGACACGAGTCCAACACACAACCAATTGCACCCTGAAGGATACAAACAAGTTACAAATAATATTTATGAACAAATCAAAGTGTCAAATATAGATCTATGTATCCGTATCAAAATACGACATGTACAAAGTCCCGTGTCGGAAGAAAAACCCCCAAAACGACACGTATCACCAAATTGTTGGGATACGACCTACACGTACCCAATTATGGATACGACACTAGCCCTAAACACATAAGCACATGCCCAATTGATCTATAGGATCAATTGACACACACAACAAAATATCAATTCGAAATTCCCACAAAATTGACACAAAAAGCACCATAACTTTCTCCATGGGTCTCCTATGAACACAAAACCAAGTCCTATGGGTAGTACATACATATGGGTTGATTTTTCATGATTAAATCTCAGATTTAGAAGCTATTTTAAGGGAAAAAACTGAATTATACCTATTGGAAGATGGATTCCCAATGAAACCTCCAATAACTTGCTTCCAAATTGCAGATCCTTGCTCCTCTTTGTAGATCCTTGCTTCCTCCTTCTAGATCCTTACTTCTCAACTTTCTAATGGTGAATTGGAAAGAATTTGGAATGAATTTGGTGGGGAATTGGAATGGGAATGAAAGGAATTTGATAGTGGGAAATTCTAGATCTAGATTTGGAATGAGAATGAGAGGAGAGAGAATTCCCCCCCTCTAATATAGGCCGGCCTTACCCCTTCCCCAAGCAATTATAAAATGTCCAATATACCCCTTGGGGCCTCTCATAAAGAAATAATTAAGGAAGGAAGCTTCTAGTCTAATGATTTAATTAATTTAATCCATCTTCTTAACAATGGGCTTTCTAAATGGGCATAGTCTAACTAATTAATTCATGTTGGTCCATGGGTCCAAACTAAACTAGTTTGGTCCACTAATACAAGTCCAAAATAATTAAATAACATCTAACAACAATTAAATAATACAACAAATAATTATTTATCATGCACAATATTTAATTAAATAGGAAAAGACTAAAATACCCTTTCCTAGAAAATGTGGTAGTGACATATAATGAACTCCATTGAAGCTGAAGTCAACAAGTTAATAGCTAGTGGCTTCATCTGCGAGGAATAATATCTTGACTGGGTAGCCAACATCGTCCCTGTCATTAAGTAGAATGGAAAGATTCGAATCTGCACCGACTTTCGTGATCTGAACGCGGCATGTCCTAAAGACGAATTTCCTCTTCCGATCACCGACAACACTTGTGGCTTCGAGCGCATGTCCTTCATGGATGGCTTCTCATGCTACAACCAAATTAAGATATTTTCTGACGATGAGAAACATACATCACTCTAGACCGCGATAGGCGTATACTGCTCTACGGCCATGTCTTTCGGTCTAAAGAATGCAGGTGCCACATACCAGCGAGCCATGAGCACCATATTCCGTGATCATCTGCACAAGATAGTAGAATGCGACCAATATTATTACGCTGATATTTGCCAGCCATGGCGAATATTACATGAATGGTCTGTCCAGTCAAGTATTACATGAATGGTCTGTCCAGTCAAGTAGTGTCGAGTCCAGAGCATAGACACTACTTGCGCTGATATTCGCCATCCATAAAACTCGACACTACTTGACTGGACAGACCATTCATGTAATCTCACGAGTCAACCCCGTCAAGGTCCTCATGACCAAATCTGGGGCACTCAGTTCCCACTTGGCTATCTGGGCAATATTATTATCTCCATATGATATGTTGTTCATCCCACAGAAGGCCGTCAAGGGTCAAGCATTGGCCGACTTTCTGGCAGCCCACCCGGGGTCAGAAATATCAAAGCTCTATGAAGAGATTCCAGACGAAGTGGCAGACGCCAATGTCGCCTCACACGAAGTAGTTTGGCGAATGTTCTTTGATGGTGCTTCAAGAGCAGGGCCCAAAGGCAACATCATCGTTGGGGTCGGGATAATATTGATCTCCCCATACTGTCTCGTCATCAATCGCGTATACTTTCTCACGAAGCCATGGTCCAATAATGTGGCAGAGTACAATGCCCTAATCATCGGACTCCAGCTCACCAAACAAGTCAGAGTAGAGTACTTGAAAGCCTACGGTGATTCTCAGCTAATAGTCAAACAGGTCTGGGGTGAGTATGAAGTCCGAAACGAAGACTTGATCCCCTACCACTAGGCTGAACTTAACATCATCGCAACCTTCAAGATGTTCTTTATTGAGCATGTCCCTCGGTTGTAAAATATTGAGGCAGACGCTCTGGCCAGCCTCGTCGCTTCTTTAGCAATACCAAACAACGTTTACCTGCTAATCGATGTGGTCGGCCAAGAACTGGTCTGTCCCAATAGCAAACTATGCTTGTGCCTCAGCTATGCTGCGGAGGTCAACACCGATACTCCAGATTGGAGGATTCTATTCATCGACTACGCAGTCTATGGAATTTTTTTCGAGAACCTAAATGAAGCTACTTCGATCAAAAGACGTTCCCTCAAGTTCTATTTTGATACAACCACGAAAATGTTGTATCATCGATCCTACGATGGTCTCCTGCTACGATGCTTATTGGATGCAGAAGCAAGACAAGCTCTCTGTGAGGCTCATAACGGCATATGCGGAGCACATCAGCCTGGTCCAAAGTTATTGGACCGTCTTTGAAGAATTGGCTACTATTGGCCAACGATGGTGACAGAGACTATTAACTATGCAAGAAAGTGCCAAGCGTACCAAATTCACGCAGATTTTATCCATCAGCCCTCCGAGTTCCTACACCCAACGGTAGCATCATGGTCATTCTAAGCGTGAGAAATGGACATCATCGGACCGATAAGCCCACCTTCGTCTAAGGAACTTCAGTTTATTCTGGCCATCAAAGATTATTTCTCCAAGTGAGCGAAAGCAGTTCCACTCGGTGAAATCAAAATATCGAACGTGATTAGCTTTGTCAAGTGTAAACTCCCTCAAAATCTTAATTTAGGTAGACTAGATTGAGTTAGAAATATTATTGTAGCGTCAGTGTATTTGAGGTTTAGAAATTAGTTGCAGTTGTTTGGTTCTGTATTTAAACCCTTGGTGCACCCTACCGTTGTTGCAATATTCGGAGCCCAACAATAGCCATAATTTCCAACTAATTGTTGCACTCTTGACTTGATAAGCCAACTTAGGCACTGGACTTTTCTGTCACTCACAAACGTAATCCCTCGTGCTCTAATTTAATTACATAACTTCCCGGTCCCAAAATCCGTTATTTAATCCTGTGTCGCGTACCTTTGTCGTTGCCATCATTTTTGAGACTCAAACTCAACCCGTTTAGCCGGACCAATTAAAGGGTCCAAGACTGACCCCAAGCCTACACCTTTCATGACATTTATGTCACTCCTAATTGAGACCCCATGTGCCCCCATTTAATTTAAGAGCACATGACATTTTTATTTATTAAATTGGGGATACCAACTTTGACTAATCCCAACTTAACTCCAATTTAACCCAATTCCTCATTCATTAAGCCCATGCAAAACATACAATACCCCCTCACCCTACATAACACCAAACATCACTTCCCACCCCAAATCCCCTTTATTTTTCATGTTTGTGCAAATACCCAAAAGTTAAGGGGCTTATTTGCAAAAGTGGTGATAGGCGTCACCATCCTATTAGCCAAGACACATGAAGAAACCCTCACCCTCATTTCTTGACCGGTCTAATCATCCACTCTCTCTCCTTTGGATGCACATTTTCTTTATGTTGAATCTAAGCCCTCCATTCAAATTGAGCCATCATCCTCACCACACACTCAACACACACCCCTCCTATTTAATCCCTTCTTCACTCTCATTTCCCAAGGCCGGCCCTAATCCCAAAAACATTGGAAACCCCCCACTCTCTCTCTCCTCCCTCTTCCTACATTCACTCCCAGCCGAATACTTCCTCTTCCATTTCTCTTCTTCTTCTTCTCCTTCTTCTACACTTCTCCTTCTTCATCTTCAACCGCACCGACCGGTCTCCCCTACTCCGGCCAGCCGAACCTCCTCCACGACCAGCACCTCCATCCACACCGCCACGTCTCTCCACGACCACCTCCAGCGGTGCCTATATCACCTCGCTGCTATCAACCATCTCCACCACCACCATCCATGCTGCCATCACCGTCCATCCACGACTTCTACTCCGGCCATCACCCAAGAACCACCTCGACCCCCGCTGCTACCCAACCTCGACGAGTCACTGCACCGTCTCCCCCTCGGCCATCCACCGCCGAGTCTCCTCCTTCTCCGACTGCTGACTCCGGCCGAGTAGTGCTACCACCGCCATCACCACCTTCACTCGTCCATCCCGCCGAGCTACCATCATCACTCCGGCGAGTCACCACCTCCACTCGACAGCTAACCACCACGACCATCATTACTCCGGCCAACCTCCACTCGACAGCAAACCACCATGACCACCTTCACTCACCACCATCATCACCAGTACCACCGCATCTCCTCCACCCAGAGTCGACCGAGCTCCGGCCAACCACCACGGCTACCCCACCTACTCCGGCCAGCAACTACCCCGGCATGCCATCGTACCACCGCCAAGGTGAACACCCTCCCTCTCCATGTGTAGTGTATGTTTGTTTAGGGTTCACCTATAACTTAGTTAGTTAGGGTTAAGGTTTAAGAGTTTGCTCTACATTGAGATTTTAGGATTTTGAATGCATGAGTTTTAAGGTTTATTACATCTTAATATATGCGATTGATGGTTAAATGCTAAGTTGATATTTAGGGTTTATGTTTATGCATTGAGTTTAGGGTTTATGAATGCTAGGTATTAGATTTTAAGGTGTTGTTCATTTTATTATATGCATATTGATTATTCTGGAGGAGCAGATTTAATTATCGTGGAATGATGTTGTGATATCAAAGCATTGGTTAATATTGAGAGCTAATATTTAATGATGGATTTATTTGAGGAGTGGCTAGGTTATTGGGGAGCGGTGTTCAAATAATTTACTGACTGTATTTATAATCGAGGGTTTAGATAATTAATAATTGTTTATTTTAAGGATGACATATTTAAATGTGCATGATAATGTCTGTGAATACCAGGAGGAATCTGAGGATTGATCATGGCTCGAAATACTGATAAACACCGTGATGAATAGTAGGATTGAGGATTTGTCTGATGATATTATACAGGTGATTAATCGGATGAGATGTAACATACCTTTAGTAAATCTTGGTCAACCCTCTAGCTTAGTGTCTGTGTGAGATTGTAACTAAGATTAAAACATATGCTAGACGCGTGTCACCTCTTATTTTAGCCTCGTGGTTGTTTATTAATGGAGCTTATATCTCGTCTCTAGGTACTGCGGGACCCGCGGACTTGGACGCTGTACCGGAGACCCATCTTCAGCATCCGGATCCAGGCAAGTGTACCTTGCCACCCTGTATTTCAGATTACCAGATATTTATTTATTATATGCATTGTGTGCGTTTTGGATTAGAATCGTTACTTCGCGTCCGGGTCACAACCGGGTGCAGACGTTCGTCGGTAACATTTGGTAACGAGTGATAGATGTTGGCAACACCTTGATGTACACACTTGGTTATATTATAATCCTAGGACACATTCAGACACTGTCATCGTGCCAGATTTTTTGTATCCTGATACTGTCAGCATGACTGGAAATTGGGACGACTTTAGGGTCATGATCGTTGATAGGTATTTCAGTATGACGAGACTGCTAGATAGAGGTTCAGGTTCAGCGCACACTCGTTAACCTCTTGGGAAGGGGAAGACAGTTACTAAATATTTGGTCTCCTCTGCACAAGCTATATATATGTATATATCCTAGTTATGTAGTGTTCCTGTATCCGGAGTAGTAGTATCACCCGTGTGACTTTGTGCTCGGAGCTATGGTACGTCCCATGTGTCTTTGTGTTCGGAGCTACGGTTCTATTTTGGATAGCCCACGCGTAGAATATTATCTTCAAATTGTGTCTCACTTAGGTGGTTATGCTAGACTACACCGTCGTTGCACTTGTTCTTTCTGTTATACTTGGCATGCTATATTTTTGTACCTTATTACGTCTCTCTGAGGACCTGGTTCCCTTCTAGGCTTAGCCGATGGAGGTTCATGCATGGCTCACCAGCATTCAGCACCAACTGGAGGCCACCGATCTCCCGCGGCATAGATGGATGACTGCCGTCAGGATACAGCTTACTAGCAACGCTCATCACTGGTGGCTCTCAGAGGAGGAGCAATTGGGACCCGATCGAATCACATGGGAAGAGTTCTCTAGGCTCTTCTAGGAGATGTATATACCTTCCACTACCCGAGCAGAACTTCGGGATAGATTCCAGAACCTCAGGCAGGACAGTATGACTATAGAGGACTACAATGCTGAGTTCCTCCGCCTGAGCAGATTTGCACCGTACCTGATCCCGATCGAGGAGACGAAGGCCGAGAAGTTCTATGAAGGCCTGAGTTCGAGACGCTGAGATTTATTTGGTCTATAGTCCTCACCTCCTACTCCGAGGTTTTACTAGCAGTACGGCGCCAGGACCGCATCAACAAGATGGAGGCTAGTCTGAAGCGCTCCTGTACATCATCATCAGTTCGAGCTCCGCAGGGAGGACCTGTGAAGCTCCCCTGGTACAGCAGCAGCAACAGAGAGCATCACCCCTGCAGGGACCAGCGATTCCCATATGCCATTACTGCGGCAAGAGGGGGCATTTATTGAGGGACTGTCGACGGAGGCTGGACGTATGTCTGAGATGTGGGTCAGACCAACATGTAGTCTAAGATTTCCCAGACCAGAGGGCTCCAGTACAGATGGTTCATCGGCCAGCCTTGCCAGCACCGAGGCCTTATCAACAGCCTCCCGAACCGAGGTCGCCCTACGCAGGAGCTGGGGTACTGCTGTTTGTGGTATTAAACGAAAGAATGAAAACGTATTCGATATGGGGTTTACACGGAACCCGCCTTCTTTTGTTTACAAACAAACTTGTACAATTTGATCCTATACGAGGATATGTGAGTACAATTTATTTAATCTGGGTAGATATTGCTATAGGTGTCTGATCTGCAGTCGATCACTTTAGCCCTTGGACCACACGATGTTGAAGAAGTGCCGTAGAAGGCAGGAAGCAGCTTCGAAGGTTGCAGAAGAGGGCGGATGCACGATGCCAAGGTCGTCGATCCCTACTCTTTGCTTGAGCTCCGGATTCTTCTCTCTCTCTCTCTCTCTCTCTTGACCTCTGGTTCGATCTTCCAATTTGTCGACCTTGTTCCTCATTGATAGAGGTCTCTATTTATAGAGTTTTAGTGACAGTGACCACTCCGTCGGTATAAAAATCGAGGAGTGGAAAGTACAGCACCCTTTTACACAACGGTTAAAATAACCAATGCCTGCGTATAGATGATCCTTTGAATGAGCGTGTGACGCGGGTCCAACTAAGGGACAAAACGCGTATAATCGCTATGAAGATCACGGCGTAGAAGCCACGTAGGTAGGTATCCATTGCGTAGAAGAGGTTGGCATAGAAGCCAAATGTTTGTCACCATGGCATAGAAGCCAAATGTTTGTCACCATGGCATAGAAGCCAAATGGTTATCAAACCGGCATAGAAGCCGAATAGGCGTAGAAGCCGAACAGGCGTAGAAGCCGAGTGGTCGCAGAGGCCGAACAGGCGTTGAAGCCGAGTGGTCGCAGAGACCGAGCAGGCGTAGAAGCCGAGTGGTCGTAGAGACCGAGCAGGCGTAGAAGCCGAGTGGTCGTAGAGACCGAGCAGGCGTAGAAGCCGAGTAGTCGTAGAGGCCGAGTGAGCACAGGAGCCGAGTGGTCATAGAGACCGAGCAGGCGTAGAAGCCGAGTGGTCATGGAGACCGAGCGAGCACAGGAGCTGGATGGGCGTAGAAGCCGCTGCGTACCATGCCAGAGTGCTGATGGGGACGTCTTAGCCGGAATTACGGTTTTTGAAGATATAATCAAATCTCCTGCATTAAATGCCGAGATTTGCCACCATCCTGTGTATTAAATATGGAGGCGTGTCTTTGACGGTCTGCAACCCTTTCTGCGCATCAGTCGCAGAGACGTGCCTTGAGAAACTGTCACCGCTCTGTGCATCAGACGTAGAGACGTGCCTCGAACCCCGTACGGAGTGCAGCTTTTGATGTGGCAGGCGGTTTATCTACTGCAGAACGTAAAACAGCTCGCATTTTGCTTGTGTAAAACAAGACAGCGTATCCTTTCGTGCTTGTAAAATCAGTTTACGCAAAGGGGATGGCGGTATTTGACAGCCTGGGTCGCAGTGCTGTGCCATCATTATAGCCGTCGTCTGGGTAGTCGAGCCGTATCCCTTTGTCAGAAGTCCAGACGTCAGGTTCATTGCAGGATCTTCATTGCAGGGTCTGACAGGTTCACTTTGGAGAATACGAAGCGTCTCTTGTACACCTCAATGCTGCGTATAAAAGGGGATGAGTTTTACGCCCCGGAGGCGATGAAGCACCCTATTTACGCTGAAGCGGCTTGGACGTACTGCCTTACGCGGATGGTCCTTCGAGCTTTCATATTTCACGCTGAGTTTTTAGCGGGAAGGGCTCCGTTGCACGCTTGATGGCTCTGAAGGCCCCTGCTTACGCTGCTCTGCACCAATATGCTGCGTATAGTCATCCGGCGTATTTTTTATGCTTCTACAAGACCCCTTCAAAGCTTTCAAATTCCTCGGAATTTGGAAAGCTTTGAATGAAGCATGAACCGCTCCTCGTGACTCAAAACGTTTCTGAATGGAGCGTTGAAACGGTCGATGCTGACTTTATGGCGGATTTATTGGGGACCGGTGTGACCCCTTTCGCCTATAAAAAAGGCTGGGAGAGTTAGCCTGTTCTCCCCACATTCCCATCACAACGCAGAGATGATCGCCGGAGTTCGCCGGGTCGACCTGAGGAAGAAGGAGATCATGTTCTTCCAGCGTGTAAGGAGCCAAAAAAGTCGGCGTCTTCGAGCAAGTGTCCACTGCAACGATGGATCATGGAAGGATATCTTAGCCTCCCTTGCTCGGGATAATCAGCAACTTTATGTGGTGGTTCTTCGGGAGAGATGAAGAATCGTATTTTACCACGTTGCTTGCAAGTGGCGCCCTCTCCAGTTACCTCTGGTGACGAGAGGCAGACAGACCGGCTAGAGCGGCGGTGGTCTGTAGGAAAGCAGAGTTACCCTGCTTTCCTTCTGTTGGAGGATGGGTCATCTGCCCAGTTTTGTATCCTCCTGTCACTGATCATATTCTTGGAAGAAGAGGAAGACCATCACCAGCGCGAGACCCTGTCAGAGCGGCTTCTCGGTGTGATCTTCAGACGATGATGAGGGGGCCCCTTTGTCGACGGAGTTTTCCTCATATGTAATCATGAAAATGAAGAAAAACCCTTGTAGATTGGATTTCCCTCATATGTAATCATGACTTTAATAAAATCGTCTTGCTTCTTCATATGATCATCTTGCCATACGTTGCTGCAATGTCTGAATATGTGTAGCTTCGACACGTCTGATTCTTTATGCTGACTCTGTTTAAAAATAGTGCTAGGTCCTGTCCTTTACGCATAGCGAATAGTCCATAGAACGCTGTTGAGCATTTTGAACATTTTAGGACTGTCCTGTTGCTAGGACCGAGGAACCGCGCAGAGTTTTTACTTCTGATGAACAGAATTTTTTGTTCAGACTTCGTCTTCAAGAATGACTTCTCAAAAAATCCCTTAGAACAGGGTCGAGAAACGGCTGTCTAACTGAGTTGCCATCTTGATAGACGAGATATTCAGACTGGAGTCTGGCGAACCTCCATTTTACCCGAGGAGAGTAATTTCTCAATGTTTGAACTCTGTATGCTTCGGGTACTTGGGATATGTTGAGGCCAAGACGGAGTATCTTCTGTGTGAACTCCTGTAATCGACCGCCTTGCTGTTCGGATATGCGAAAAGTCAGAGATCCGTAGTGTAGACGAGCTGAAAATCCTGAGTTCGTAGCCTATTGAGCGTAGAAAGCCACCGAGCATGAGATCGTAGATTCGGAGCTGCTGAGCGTGAAGTCGTAGGTTTGTAGCCTCTCGAGCGTAAAAGCTACCGAGCACAAAGGCATCCGGGCATAAAACCATAGACTGATAGCTTGCGAGCGTAAAACCGTAGATCCGTTGCTGTCGGGCGTAGAAAGCTCCTTAGCGTAGAACTGTAGATTTGTAGCCTATGAATGAAAGAAATCTTCCGAACGTAGAGGTTGCGGATCTGTTGCCTCCAAGCGTAAACTAAACGCCATCGAGCGTGAGATCATCGATTTGGTATCTGCTGAGCGTAAAGTCGTAGGTTTGTGGCCTCTCGAGCATAAAAGCTACCGAGCACAAAGGCATCCGGGCGTAAAACCATAGACTTGTAGCTTGCGAGCGTAAAAACCGTAGATCTGTTGCTGTCGGGCGTAGAAAGCTCCTTAGCATAGGAACCGCTGACCTGCTTTTGCACGAAAAACTCTTCGAAGTTGCTGACTGTCCGTCTTTCGAGAGTAGTGGGCTGACGTAGTACCCAATCATAACCAAATATTTAATTTATGGGATTTGGTTGGGGTTTCGAGGAGCCCGTCTGAGGATTCGAGGAGTCGACACGAACTCTATATATATCCCAAGCTTTGGAGAGAAAAAACTTTTATCCGTCTTCTGCGAAAGAGAGCCTTGATTGTTTGAGTTTTTCCCTTCGTTCTTTCTCCGAGCACTCCGAGTTTTCAGAAATGGCGCCGAAGCAAACCCCCTCCACTAAGGGAAAGAGTATAGGCTCTTCTTCTCGTTCTTCTGCCCCAGCGAGAGAGTCTTCGGTCGGGCTAGGTGAACTTCCTTCTGAGCGAAGGATCCTGCCGACGAGTAGCGCACCCGGCCTTAGAGGTATAGCCATTGGGATGACAAAGAACGACGAAAAATCCTTCGCACACGTTGAACGTGACCGCGCTAGGTCGTCTTCTGTGCTGATAGCCTCTTTGAGGAAGATGACGCACGGAGACGTTTTCATCTTTTACGCCCACATTTCTAATGTGCCAGCGTAAAAACTCCATATTTTCGCAGTTATGAGCGTAAAAGCTCTGACTGCCGAAAACTTGGTGTATACTATAAAATTTTAGTTTTACGCTTTGGATGGGACCTCCGGCGTAATAACTAGAGTTTTGCAGTCTGGCGTAAAGCACGTACCGTATACCGCCAATTACGCTTCAGGATATGACTCCCGGCGTAGAAATGACCAAATTTTGTACAGTCTTGGCGTAAAGCACAGACTGTCGTCTCTTGGTCTTTTTGTTGCAAGATTCGTAATGACGTGTTTTTCTTGCACTCTCGCAGTTAACTTGCAGGAGTCTCCACTGGCCGAGGTGATGGGTTCTGCTGCCGGGATGCTGCACTCGAACTATCTGGAGGATCTGTCGCACGTGACATTTTCTATCTCCGGACCCCGGTATCCTGAAGGAAGGGGGATATTGATATCGGCTCAGGGCGAGCGAATGCTGCTGAGCATGATCAACGGGGAGCCCCTAACGTACGTAGATGGGGAGCAGTACATCAAGCCAGCCTTTCTCTTTGGGGACATGATAGACAAGCAGTCCCAGACGAAGCCCAAGAGAGAACCCTGGGTTTTCTCCGCCGAGAGCGTGGTCTTGTATCTGCCCACGATGCCGAAAGATTATCCCATCTCGGCTTTCTTCCATGCCACACATCCCAGGAGGATGTCGTGGACGCTGACTCCTGATCTTCATGGGAAGCCGGAGAAGATCTTTTATCTGAAAGGAGCCGACCAGGGGTCGTTTGTCAACCGCCCTTCTGGTGTCGTGACGTTGTTCAGGGGACTGTGCCCGGGCAGCGTCCCGAGTGAAGACAGTTCAGTGATCCAGCCGGTGCAATTGTCGACTTTCTGTAATGACTTCATGGTGCGAGGGGGAGTATACCCCAAGGAGAATCCTCGGTGCAATGGGTGGATCACCCCAACAAATCTTCGATGGTCCTGCCTAGTTGACTGGGCTTTGAAGCATTTTCGGAGAGAGCTGGAGGTCATCGGACTGTATGCCGCCATGAGCGTGACGAGTGTTGGGTTGCCTCCCAACCCTAACCTATTTCTGGCGCTGATGGAGCAATACATTTCGCTCACCGGGACCTTCGCCACTCCACTGGGGGAGTTGGGGTTGGCCCTCCACGAAATGGCAGCGATCTCGAGACTGCCGATAGGGGATACCCCGTATGAAGAGTATGTTCCCACCAACCGGGAGTTGGAGGACTCGGACCCTCGGGTTGTGGAGGTGTATCAGGAGCTGATGTGCCACTACTTCGCGTGCACTGCTTTTTATAATGAGCCTTCTGACTTGGCTCACAAAACTAAGTGGATGTCCTACCTCTTCTTCCACCGGGCCAGGGCCGTCAAGTCGGTGAAGGTTTCGGAGGACAAGCATGAGCCCGTGAACTGCTTGGGCATGCTCAGTGCCCAGGTCATCGAGGATCTTATGGAGGAGGCTAAAGCTCCAGATCAGTTCCTCGCTGACGGGGTAGGAAAGTATCATGAAGGCACTAAGGCCTATAGTTACTTGAGGCGCTGTCGCAGGCCTTTGTCTGAGGAAGCCAGGCTGGCTGGCTTTCTCTCCCTATGGCTGCGTCGAGTAGTGGTGCCTGGCACCGCGTCTGCGGACCGCATTCACCGGAACATCCTGTGGCCCGCCGTGCGTCTGGTATTGGGGGCAAGACTGGGCTTGCTCCCTGCCATGGTGTGCCGTATACAGGCTGGCCTGAGAGCCATGACTGACGGACTGCTCGTCGATGAAGCTCGACGTGATAGCTTTCCCCGGGTGGAGTTACCATACCTGTATTTGATGGGATGGCTAATTCTCCACAACCCCCGGGTGATGTCTTCCGGCCCTGGTAGCAGCGCGGGGGATAGTTTCTTGTTGAACTACAAGGACTCCCTCTGGAACGTGAACACAGTCGTAGACTGTCGGCTGGCGCTGAGCCTCGGTCATTGCTGGAAGCTCCTCTGCACCGTCCCCTCTGTACATCGCAATCAGTCGGGGATTAGGCTTGAGGATTTAGGCAGAGAAAAGACCAATCTTTCTTCGGAAGCTTTTAATTGGTTGGTCTGCATCAGACCCTCCCATCTGTTGTACCGAAGCGAAGATCATTGCTTCTTCGAGCCTTACTTGCCCAGTCGGTTCGCCAGGCAGTTTTGGTACGATCAGCTGCACGTGGGCAATGCCATCACCAGCTTCAGGTCCAGGGGCGGACTCATTGATGGAGCCAGAGGATGGCGGTACTTCATCATGGGCTGTACGGGAGCAATCTTCATCGTGCCGGTCGTCACCCTCTCCACGGAGCTGCGGATCCTCCATTCGTATGCTCAGTTCTACGTGGCGATCAACACCCTCCATCGCAATTTTAACACGCGTGGAAGCTTCAGGGTGCCTTCTTCTAACCCTGGGGGAAGAATAGAAGTCCCCTCGGTTTCATCTGACGAGGGTGAGGAGTCCGTCACTCCGGATGAGCCTCTGGTGTCGGTGCCGAGGTGCGAAGTGCCTCCGCCTGCGGGAGCTTTGGCGGTCTCTGGGAAGCGAAGGGCTCCCGCTTCGAAGCAGACTTTCCCTCGCCAGAGGAAGAAGAAGACGGTTGATCGCCTTCTCCGGATTCCTGGCATTGAGGCTCCTAGAGAGGAACCTGCTGCCTCTCCCATTAGGGATGTCCCTTTGATTGGCGGAGAGGGACCCTCAGTTTCGGCTGGCGGTGCTGGAGAACTCCTGCTTGAGGCTGCCGTTGCTGCCACTGCCTCCGGTAGTGGAATGAAGTCGCCCGTGTGGCCGAGGCAAATAGGAAAATCTTCCCCTAGACCAGCAACGAATGAAACTCCTGCCGCGTCCGTGCGCATGACCAACGAGGTTCCAGCTGACGAACCTCGACCGCATCTCGGTGAAGGCTTGGTGGAGCTCTTGGCGATGTCGGTTGGCCCACCTCCTTCTCCAGGTATGACAGTTCGTATTGCGTCATTAAGGCGTGATATAGCTACATCGGCTGCAGACGCGACATATATACCGTTGGCTACGGGTAAAGGTCATCTTTATGTCTCCTCTTAGAAAGATTACTATCATATTGATATCAACTTTCTTGTCCTCTTCTCAGGAGATGGCGTCCACGGGGAGTATAGCGTTGAAGCGCATTCTGGCTCTGCTCGGGCTCCTGACGATGATACGGAGGCGTTCGACTTCGAGGAGAAAATAGCTTCGGGGGCCAGCTCGCCCGGAGTAGTTTTGTCACCTCAAGAGGAGGACGAACCCGTCATCGTGACCTCGTCTCTTGCGAGTATGCTGATGACTTCGACCGTCGTTGCCGCACCTTCTTCGGTCGCACCACCCGTTGAGGCGACGGATGTGGCCACCTCGTCTGCAATCATTCCTGGAGGGGAACTCGCCAATATCGCGGCCACTCCTGGCGTCCAACCAGATCTGGTTGTACTGACCGAGTTGTATACCAGCTTCTTTTACACCAGTTTGAACACGCTGATATCAATGGTGTTGGCGAAGAATCTGGATTTTGAGCGTCTGAAGAAGGCTTCCCAGTTTTCGATTGGGGCGGTCAGGGAGTTCGGCGATTCCGGGGTCGCTGACGCCCTGGAGGCGATGGTTAATGGGTTGGAGCAACCTATTAACGAATACTTGCAGCTGACTCGGGGCAGTTTTGAAGCTGAGGTGCAGGCCAGATACGACTTCATGACTGTGCGGCTTACCAAACAGCTGGAGAGCCTGGATAACTCCATCAAAGCACATAAGCTGGAGATGGATAAAAGAAAAGCTGTCGTGGACGAGGCCCTTGCTCTTCAGACGAAGTGCCAATCCGAGCACGAAGGGAACGCAGTGAGGGTTCGCAAGTTGAAGGAGAAACTCGCTCTGGCAGAGGAGTGGGCTTCTCAGTCGCTGGCAGGTCTAGACGTAGCGACTGGTCGACTGAGCACAGCGCGACGGGACCTGGAGCGAGCAGAAGCTGCCCGAGCTGGCTCTCTTCGAGCAAGGACTGAACTGTCCTTTACGAACAATCCCGAGGGATGGCTGGAACAGGCTCGCGCTGATGCCTTGGTTTCCAGGGACGAGAGGGTGGCTGCACTGGCGAAGCTGATTCGCGATCTGACTGCTCCCCCATAGTGATGTACCCTTTCTTCTTTTTTGCTTCCCCAATGTAATTCTGCTCTTTTCGAGAATAAATAAAGCGAATCTTTTCTGACTTTTTGTGGACCTATCATTTCGGAATGTAAATGACAGGTTTGGGTGAGAGTGATATCAGAGGTAGTATGGATGTGATAAACTCTCGATAAACTTCTAGCAGGACATACCTATTCAGAGGTCATACTGATATGATAGAATATGACTTAACTAGTTTCGTTTTGGAAGTAGTTTGGTCAGACTTTGAGATTCTCGCTATATTCCACTTGAGCAGAGGAGGTTAAGCATAGTACCTCTTAAGGAATTTATCGTTGATAGGAGCCATTAACAGGTCTCCATTAGGCTGGGCTAACCTGTAAGCGCCGTTCGAGAACGTTGTCTCGATCACATAAGGGCCTTCCCACTTGGGCTGAAATTTCCCTTTACTCCTGTGGGTAAGAATCATCGGCCTTCTTACGGCTAAAACTAGCTCGCCGACTTTGAACACTCTTTCCTTTACTTTATGATTGAAAGCTCTGGAAATGCGTGCTTGGTAGAGCGCGATGCACTGTTGAGCTTGGAGGCGTTTCTCGTCTAATCCTTCGAGCTCCTGAAGCCTTAACAGCTCATTCTTTTCTCGGGTCAGCTCATTAGTCACGGCTATCCTGAGCGACGGAATCTGGATTTCAATGAAAAGAACCGCTTCGCTCCCGTAGACCAGTGAGAATGGGGTACAACCTGTCGGTGTCCGTACCGTTGTGCGGTATGCCCAGAGACATTCGCCCAGCTTCTCATTCCAGTCTCTTTTGTTTGAAGAGACGAACTTCTTCAAGAGTTTGATAATGGTTTTGTTGAAAGCTTCCGCCAAACCATTAGCAGCTGGATAATATGCCGTAGAGGCAATATTATGTATTCAATTTTTATCGCAAAATCGATAAAACGCCTGGCTGATGAACTGAGGCCCATTGTCATAGATTATCCTTCGGGGAATCCCAAAGCGATAAATGACGTGATGCTTGATGAAGCTGATTACGTCAGACGCCTTTACCTCAGCCAGAGGGATCACCTCTGCCCATTTGGAGAAGTAATCTGTGATGGCCAGTATGAATCGGTGACCTCTGGAAGAAGACGGGTGAATAGGACCAATGATATCCATACCCCATGCTTCGAAAGGCCAGGATGCAACCGTAGGATGTAGATATTCAGACGGTTGATGTATGAAGTCTGCATGAACCTGACAGGCTCTGCATTGTCTTGCATAGTTGATCGCGTCTGTGATCATAGTGGGCCAGTAATAGCCCATTCTCCTGATACGATCATGTAGCTTAGGACCGGGCTGATGCGCTCCGCATACGCCATCGTGAGCTTCCCGGATAATCTGCTGTGATTCGTCGTCAGAGAGACATCTTAACAGCAGTCCGTCGTAGGTCCGGCGATATAGGCATTGTGAAGATGCATCGAAGTAGAAGCGTAATGATCGTCTTTTGACGGATACTGCTTCTTTGGGGTCCTCAGGCAAGATTCCGTATGCGACAAAATCTATGAAGGGACTTCTCCAGTCTCTTCTAGGGGTATCCGTGTTCACAGCGTAGCTGCGTTCTATGTGAAAGTTGTTCTTCACGCAGAATAAATCTCTGTTAAGAAGGATTACCGAATCCTGCCTTCTTATAGGAGTGGCTAAATCCGCAGCTAGACTGGCTAGGGCATCAGCTTCCAGATTCTGAGATCGAGGTACATGCTCTAGAAAGAACCCTTTGAATGTCATGGCTATCTCGACCGTTGCTTGGTGATAGGGGATGAGGTCTGGATTCCGGACTTCATATATTCCTCTGACTTGATTGACGATAAGCAGAGAATTACCGAAAGTTTCCAGGGACTCGACCCCCAGCTCTTTAGCGACTTGGAGCCCGATTAACAGAGCGTTGTATTCCGTCACATTGTTGGAGCATGGTTCGTTAAGAGAATATGCCCGGTAAATGACGAGTTTATCAGGAGTGACCAGGACGTTTCCTACCCCTGAAACCACGTTTCCCTGGGGACCAGTCCTGGATGCGCCGTCGAAGAACAGTTGCCATGTGTCACTTTCTATTGCGAAATTATATTCTGTAACTTCGTCGGAAATATCTTCGTATAATTTGGAGGTCTCCGGGATCGGATGAGCAGCTAGGAAGTCGGCCAGCGCTTGGCCTTTGATGGACTTCTGCGGAACATATACCATGTCGTAGGGTGTTAACAGCATCGCCCAGGTTGTGAGTCGAGAATTAAGAACACTTGGCTTGCTCATCAGTACTCGAAGAGGGTGTGACACCGTTCATGACTTCTTGGAAAGGCAGATTGCCAAACCGTAGAGAGATCATGTTGGCCGTGACCGTCTTCTCGGTGTTGTGCAGAGTGATGGCCTTAGCATCGATTAACCCCTGGATCTTTCTTTTCAGTATGTAACACGCCTTCGTTGGGTGGTGTACGTACCTGTGGAAGATGCAGTATTTGGGGTCGTCAGTACTGCCGACTTCTTGGTGCTGCCTTAGCTCCGAAAGTGTAATTTTGCCGCTCTTGACGAGACACTCGAATATACTTGGGATATCGTCGTTGTCAAAAGAGTAGACTTCGACGGGCCTCGAAGTCCCGGGTCTCGTCTGCGTGGTCGCCGCAGTCTTTTGTCTGGACGTATTGACCGTCAGGGCTTCTTTTCCCTTGGAGCTGCGAGGATGGTCGCTGCTGGGAGATGACCTTTTGCCTCTATCGGAGGCGGAGATCATAATGCCATTGTCGCGCGCCTTGCGACTGTTGTCTTCGGCGGCCACTGCCGAGATGATGAACAAGGGCCACTCATGGAACTGATATGGTCCTGTAAACACCGAGACCACATGAAGGAGGTTCTTCCTGCAAATGTCTACTAATGCAGAGTCTGGAACTCCTAGAGGCATCTGTAAGGTGGCCTGACGAAAACGTTCGACGAAGGTGCGAACGTCCTCCTTTTCCCTCTGCTTGACTTCGATGAGAGAGGACATAGACATGTCCATTGAGCCTTCGTAGAATCGCGTGAAGAATAAAGCTTTGAAGTCTTCGAAGGAAGTAATGCAGTTGTCCGCCAAGCTACGGTACCACTGATAGGCTACTCCTGAGAGGCAGCCTTTGAACACCCGAGTGAGGAGGGCGTCGTTCCCTTGTAGCAACACCGTCATCATACTGAAATAGTTCATGTACTGACTCGGTGATGTTTTCCCCTTGAAGAGAGCCATAGTCTGAGGTTTGTATCTCGGGGGGAAAGGCACTTCTTTCCAGATAGCTGGGTGTCACGCCCCGAGGCGTCCCCCGAGTCGTGACCGCCGTGCGGGCCTGGAGTTGCGCCCGCACAAGGCTTTAATGATTTGCATAGCAAGCACATACTCAGAGTACGCAGATAAATTGAAACACAGATTTGAAACATAGAAAAGTTCTCTTTATTGATAATGAACATCTATTACAAACTCTTGAACGAGTCAGCTAATATGCCGAACGGCTTACAAAAGGGTTGACTCAAAATGAGATAGCAGTCCTGTACATTACATCCTTTTATAAACTCAAAACGATAAAGACCTCCGGGCTGGAGGATCGCCTTGCCACGGAGCTGCATTTGTGTATGAAGAGTTACAGGCTCCTGACTCCAAAATGCTTCAGGGGCACGGTGAAGATGCGCCAACAGTTGGACTGGATCGGGTAGACGACTTCGGCTCCTCGCTCGGTTCGCCTTGGTGCGGAGAACCTGTTTCAACGAGGGTCAGCATATCGAAACATGCTGGTGAAGGCGAGCTAGCCTGACTATACCAATCAACACGTTGTTTAGTGAAGCATGCATATTTGGTTGGTTTCTATCTTGCCTTAGTTCATTTACAGTTAAGCAGCATATTGAATTTACTGAAATGAACGTGCCACCGTTCGGTGGATTTTACCTGACCGTCTGAATTACCTGCACAATACTTACCGTGCCTTCCCTGCCACGAAGACACAAGTTAGTATGCAACAGGTTTAAATATACAGGAGATCACTGGCTGGATGCCATATTGGACCAATTTTAGTCACTGACGAGGATGGTATGCAGCGAGAGCACGGGAGTGCTGCACGCCATTCCGTCCTTGCACAGGATGACTAAACAGGAGAGTTCCCGCCCGGATCGGATCGGTGCCAGTGCCCCAGCGACCGTCCGCAGGAACTAAGGGCCTTGTGCACAAGTTGTCCGTGATCAACATATACACTAAGTTAGCAGTTGAGGCAAATCAGGGCAATAACAGGCACGGGACAGTAACAGGAGGAGAGCTACTTTGGCATAGTCTCCTTATCAGATTATTGCATTCAGGAGGAGTCATGTTCATAGCATAATTTAAAGAAGAGCATACATTCTAACTTGTATTATGCATATGATAAATATTTCTAAGCGAACAAGCATGCAAGTAAGTAACCGTTCACAGTTTTGATTGACAAGCAGTATTAACCAAGTCTATTCTCTTTTATCTTGGTTTCTTTTATTATTACTTGGTATCGTTTGATCGGGGCGAAGGAGTGAAGCTCGGAAGCAGAGCTAGCTAATCGGGTTGGTAGCCACTCACTTAGATTTTAGAAGGGAGAAGCAAAGAGGCGCTTCACGACTCCGTTCTTTGGAATGGAAAGTATTATACAGAGCAGGAGGAAGCTTCGTTCACCTGCACACGAACAGCTCGATTAATACTTCTTCCTCTCTTTCCATTCTCGGAATAGAAGTGCAAGTCTATGAACGAAAACAATGAAAACCATCAAAACCGTTCAAGGAAAAACAAGCAAATCCCAAAACCAACTCAAAGCACGAAAGCAACAAGCGACATCGAAAACCGAGGCAATAAAAGATAGCAGCGGAGAGGTCCCTCCTGACTCTGCCGCTAAGACGATCCTTGGGGCGCAGTCCACTGAATATGGGAATCGATTCCGAAGAAACAAATCCATAACGAGGACGAGTTCTTAATTCAATCTATCCCGATCGAACGATACCGTCTTGTGTTTCTTAGCCGCGCTCTCCGCATCGGGAGAACGGGGCGCTACATCCTACCCAACTAATTGGAAGTTTTGTCCCGAAACTTAGGGTAGAGCTTACCGTTAGGGATTATTATGTCGAGGGCGACGATCCGGGACAGGACAAGCATCCACCCGATGGGTTGGATCACCACAACGGAGGCAATTCCCGAGTCGCTTTCGACAATCCTTGAACAGGTGCCCTGGCTTCCTACAGAAGTTACATGTTTGGTTGGGATTTGTCTTCTGCTTTCTGCCATCATCGTGACACTTTGCAGCGTTGTTTCCTCCCTCGTTGCCTTGGCGTTTGTGATTGTAGGTATGCACAGCACCGGTAGAAACGTGAGGATACAGCGGCTCGAGGGATAGGGCGTGATTCATGACTTCACGCATTGTTCCGTACTGATTGTTGACTACGTGCGAATAGATGGCAGGGCGTAGTCCACCTTCAAACCTTCTAGCTCGACTCGCTGCATCAGGTAAATAGGCCCTAGCGAATTTGGAGAGTCGGTTGAATTCGGCGGAATACTCTTTAACTGTCATCCTGCCTTGCCTCAGTTGCACGAAGTCATTTTCCATCTTACGTTGCACTGGAGGGGGTATATACTCCTCTTCAAACGCGGCACGAAAGGTCGTCCACGAGATCGCCTCCTCTCCGTGATCAAGTTGGAGAGATCGTCGATGCACGTCCCACCAATCGTGTGCGTCGAGGCGGAGCTGCAGTTGCGTGCAGGAGACGCGCTTCTCTTCGGGGACCTCTAGCAGAGTGAAGTGATCTTCAAGTTCTGCTAGCCAATCTAGAGCTACCACTGGGTCCTCAGTCCCGTTGAACGGGGTGTTGCAGACTTTCTTGAAATGGCCCAAGTTGAAGGCAGTCACGTCCCTCGGCCTTGGAATTTGAGGCGTCTCCACTTCAAGCACGGGCTGTTCCACCGGAGTCGTTGCTGTTGTTGCGGCGGAATAGTTGGCAGCCAAAGTCTGAACGATCTGATGCAGGGTATCGACCTGCTTCTGTTGGACTGAGAATCGGGTCTCTAGATTACTCTCGAGCTTAGCTTGGCGAGCATCGTCTCGTTGTCGTTGCGATTCTAACATTTGCATTACCCGCTCAAGCGGGTCGACTTGAGACATGCCTCTTTGGCTTCGAGAGCTTCCCGAATTGCCCGAACTGCTCTCTTGTGTTTCGATCGGTGGCTGCGCTGCAGATTGCGCTGGATCCATTCCTTCAAAAGAAGGTAAATTACATTAGGATCATAATGTATTATGGACTTATTGCCTGAACGTATCTCATTTTGGCCTAGCGAGTTCAAGAGTTCGCACAGGAATTTGATCGTTAAAGGAACTTTTCCAGCACGAAGTCTAAGAAACTTTGAATCTGTGCTCTGATACCACTATGTCACGCCCCGAGGCGTCCCCCGAGTCGTGACCGCCGTGCGGGCCTGGAGTTGCGCCCGCACAAGGCTTTAATGATTTGCATAGCAAGCACATACTCAGAGTACGCAGATAAATTGAAACACAGATTTGAAACATAGAAAAGTTCTCTTTATTGATAATGAACATCTATTACAAACTCTTGAACGAGTCAGCTAATATGCCGAACGGCTTACAAAAGGGTTGACTCAAAATGAGATAGCAGTCCTGTACATTACATCCTTTTATAAACTCAAAACGATAAAGACCTCCGGGCTGGAGGATCGCCTTGCCACGGAGCTGCATTTGTGTATGAAGAGTTGCAGGCTCCTGACTCCAAAATGCTTCAGGGGCGCGGTGAAGATGCGCCAACAGTTGGACTGGATCGGGTAGACGACTTCGGCTCCTCGCTCGGTTCGCCTTGGTACGGAGAACCTGTTTCAACGAGGGTCAGCATATCGAAACATGCTGGTGAAGGCGAGCTAGCCTGACTATACCAATCAACACGTTGTTTAGTGAAGCATGCATATTTGGTTGGTTTCTATCTTGCCTTAGTTCATTTACAGTTAAGCAGCATATTGAATTTACTGAAATGAACGTGCCACCGTTCGGTGGATTTTACCTGACCGTCTGAATTACCTGCACAATACTTACCGTGCCTTCCCTGCCACGAAGACACAAGTTAGTATGCAACAGGTTTAAATATACAGGGGATCACTGGCTGGATGCCATATTGGACCAATTTTAGTCACTGACGAGGATGGTATGCAGCGAGAGCACGGGAGTGCTGCACGCCATTCCGTCCTTGCACAGGATGACTAAACAGGAGAGTTCCCGCCCGGATCGGATCGGTGCCAGTGCCCCAGCGACCGTCCGCAGGAACTAAGGGCCTTGTGCACAAGTTGTCCGTGATCAACATATACACTAAGTTAGCAGTTGAGGCAAATCAGGGCAATAACAGGCACGGGACAGTAACAGGAGGAGAGCTACTTTGGCATAGTCTCCTTATCAGATTATTGCATTCAGGAGGAGTCATGTTCATAGCATAATTTAAAGAAGAGCATACATTCTAACTTGTATTATGCATATGATAAATATTTCTAAGCGAACAAGCATGCAAGTAAGTAACCGTTCACAGTTTTGATTGACAAGCAGTATTAACCAAGTCTATTCTCTTTTATCTTGGTTTCTTTTATTATTACTTGGTATCGTTTGATCGGGGCGAAGGAGTGAAGCTCGGAAGCAGAGCTAGCTAATCGGGTTGGTAGCCACTCACTTAGATTTTAGAAGGGAGAAGCAAAGAGGCGCTTCACGACTCCGTTCTTTGGAATGGAAAGTATTATACAGAGCAGGAGGAAGCTTCGTTCACCTGCACACGAACAGCTCGATTAATACTTCTTCCTCTCTTTCCATTCTCGGAATAGAAGTGCAAGTCTATGAACGAAAATAATGAAAACCATCGAAACCGTTCAAGGAAAAACAAGCAAATCCCAAAACCAACTCAAAGCACGAAAGCAACAAGCGACATCGAAAACCGAGGCAATAAAAGATAGCAGTGGAGAGGTCCCTCCTGACTCTGCCGCTAAGACGATCCTTGGGGCGCAGTCCACTGAATATGGGAATCGATTCCGAAGAAACAAATCCATAACGAGGACGAGTTCTTAATTCAATCTATCCCGATCGAACGATACCGTCTTGTGTTTCTTAGCCGCGCTCTCCGCATCGGGAGAACGGGGCGCTACACTGGGTAAGGCTGGTTAATTCCCAGTTTCTTGAGCTGATCTTTGTGCTTCAAGGAATCGAACTGGGCTTTCAACTCCCGTACTGCCTGTATCGGATTTTCAGTTGGAAGCGGAACTACTGTGTAGTGCGGAGTTGGTTGTATCGTGACTCCAACGGGGGGTAATACATTTTCCGAGTGAGGAAGCGGAGGGACTGCTGACTCTTGATCTAGAGCAGGTTCTTGGCTCGGGTTGGATGGTGGTAAGTCCACCCCCACACGTATCTGAGTTGGCGGGACGGACGTTTGAGCCATGGCAGCTGTGTGCTGAGTTAGCATCATCTGGTGCATATTCTCCATCATGGATTGCATTTGTTTCAGAGATGTCTCCAGCACAGTGATGCGTTGTTCCGCGTTTCCTGACGGCGAAGCTTCCTTGCGTTCATCTTCAACGGCGTAAACTCCCATTTTCCTGGGCGTCATCGAAGGATTAGTATAGGTCGCTGCAGAAGTCGACTCTATACTCTCAGCGTCTGATCTGGGAGATTGGCGACCCCCGGCGTCGGAATCAGATGAGTACGAAGCTGGTTGCTGTGACCTTGCACAGGTGTTTTGGAACACCCCAGCTTAAGTGTTCCTGAGGAGGTCTTCGAATCTCCTTCGGCTCGGAGGCCCAGAGGGATGACGTCTTGAGCTCGACCCTCCTCTAGGCATGTGTGAAGCCATGTTCACGGATGCACGCGCGGGCACTTCTTCCTGGAAAGACTAAGAGTAGCTCAATGGGTCAAAAACCGACCGTTTTGCTTTATAACAGCAGCAGTCAATCACAATTTTATGACTATTACAATATTGCTCTCTAGGGGGCGTAATAGACATGTTGGAAGGTCCCCTCTTCTTACGCTTCTGGATTATATATTCGCGCAAGTCAGGAGGAGTAGAGGAAGAAGACGACGGCTTGTTCCTTCTATTCCCATCAGTGGGTATGCGGAGATTGGGCACCATGGTTTTCCCTACGCCACCTGTGTACAACAGATTGGCCATCTGGGTGGCGGATAATTCCCGGGGAGGGTGCCTTCCCGTAACCTGAGCTTGCTTTATGTCGTGGGACTTTGTCTGGCATAATTTGGAGATTTGCTCAGGCTAGCATAAAGCTGAAGAGGTCCTTAGTCGGCCGTCGACTTCCCGCGTAATCCGAAGGGTGGGCAGATTGCTTCTTCGCTGGCGTAACGGCCGAGGAATTGAGTACTCTGGCGCTTGCTTCCCCTTGCGAAAATCACAGCACTCATCTGGTTCCTCATAGAGGCCAGAGGTTGTCTTGCGCATGGAGCGTGATTTGTACTTCTGTCTTGGCACTGAGGCATCATCAGAAGTTTGGTCTGTACCGCGCGTAGCGGGAGACTAGTTTTTACGCGTAGAGCACAGTGGATACTTCTGGGTTAGCACTGAGGCTTTGCCCGAAGTTTTGTCTGTACCGCGCATAGCGGGAGACTGGTTCCTATGCGTAGAGTGCAGTGGATACTTCTGGGTCAGCGCTGAGGCTTTGCCGGAAGTTTCGTCTGTACCGCGCGTAGCGGGAGACTAAATTTTACGTACAGGGCACGGAGGGAGCAATGCTACAACCTCATTGGTCAGAGAGGTCGGAGAGATCGGAGAGTCCACAGGAATGGTAGAGGATGTCTTGGGCATCCAGACCTTGCGCAGCTTCCTGTTGTCTTGGACGGAGAGAGAGTGAGAGCTACCCCCGGTTTGAAGCATGTCTTCGTAGGCAGACTGGTCGAATTAGACGACCAGTGTCTTCTTCACGGATCCCACGGATACCGCATCGTGTTGAGCAATTGCTTCCTCATCAGAAGAGAAAGAT
The DNA here is from genome assembly GCA_036927795.1 of Iris macrosiphon. NCBI lineage: Eukaryota > Viridiplantae > Streptophyta > Magnoliopsida > Asparagales > Iridaceae > Iris > Iris macrosiphon. Next base: position 33,498,896 of record JAYESA010000019.1, read on the forward strand.
GTCCCCAGCAGAGTCGCCATCTTGTTTGTGGTATTAAACGAAAGAATAAAAATGTATTCGATATGGGGTTTACACGGAACCCACCTTCTTTTGTTTACAAACAAACTTGTACAATTTGATTCTATACGAGGATATGAAAGTACAATTTATTTAATCTGGGTAGATATTGCTATAGGTGTCTGATCTGCAGTCGATCACTTTATCCCTTGGACCACACGATGTTGAAGAAGTGCCGTAGAAGGCAGGAAGCAGCTTCGAAGGTTGCAGAAGAGGGCGGATGCACGATGCCAAGGTCGTCGATCCCTACTCTTTGCTTGAGCTCCGGATTCTTCTCTCTCTCTCTCTCTCTCTCTCTCTCTCTTGACCTCTGGTTCGATCTTCCAATTTGTCGACCTTGTTCCTCATTGATAGAGGTCTCTATTTATAGAGTTTTAGTGACAGTGACCACTCCGTCGGTGTAAAAATCGAGGAGTGGAAAGTACAGCACCCTTTTACACAACGGTTAAAATAACCAATGCCTGCGTATAGATGATCCTTTGAATGAGCGTGTGACGCGGGTCCAACTAAGGGACAAAACGCGTATAATCGCTACGAAGATCACGGCGTAGAAGCCACGTAGGTAGGTATCCATTGCGTAGAAGAGGTTGGCATAGAAGCCAAATGTCTGTCACCATGGCATAGAAGCCAAATGGTTATCAAACCGGCATAGAAGCCGAATAGGCGTAGAAGCCGAACAGGCGTAGAAGTCGAGGGGTCGCAGAGGCCGAACAGGCGTTGAAGCCGAGTGGTCGCAGAGACCGAGCAGGCGTAGAAGCCGAGTGGTCGTAGAGACCGAGCAGGCGTAGAAGCCGAGTGGTCGTAGAGACCGAGCAGGCGTAGAAGCCGAGTGGTCGTAGAGACCGAGTGAGCACAGGAGCCGAGTGGTCATAGAGACCGAGCAGGCGTAGAAGCCGAGTGGTCATGGAGACCGAGCGAGCACAGGAGCTGGATGGGCGTAGAAGCCGCTGCGTACCGTGTCAGAGTGCTGATGGGGACGTCTTAGCCAGAATTACGGCTTTTGAAGATATAATCAAATCTCCTGCATTAAATGTCGAGATTTGCCACCATCCTGTGCATTAAATATGGAGGCGTGTCTTTGACGGTCTGCAACCCTTTATGCGCATCAGTCGCAGAGACGTGCCTTGAGAAACTGTCACCGCTCTGTGCATCAGACGTAGAGACGTGCCTCGAACCCAATACGGAGTGCAGCTTTTGATGTGGCAGGCGGTTTGTCTACTGCAGAACGTAAAATAGCTCACGTTTTGCTTGTGTAAAACAAGGCAGCGTATCCCTTCGTGCTTGTAAAAGCAGTTTACGCAAAGGGGATGGCGGTATTTGACAGCCTGGGTCGCAGTGCTGTGCCATCATTATAGCCGTCGTCTGGGTAGTCGAGCCGTATCCCTTTGTCAGAAGTCCAGACGTCAGGTTCATTGCAGGATCTTCATTGCAGGGTCTGACAGGTTTACTTCGGAGAATACGAAGCGTCTCTTATACACCTCAATGCTGCGTATGAAAGGGGATGAGTTTTATGCCCCGGAGGCGATGAAGCACCCTATTTACGCTGAAGTGGCTTGGACGTACTGCCTTACGCGGATGGTCCTTCGAGCTTTCATATTTCACGCTGAGTTTTTAGCGGAAAGGGCTCCGTTGCACGCTTGATGGCTCTGAAGGCCCCTGCTTACGCTGCTCTGTACCAATATGCCGCGTATAGTCATCCGGCGTATTTTTCATGCTTCTACAACTGCGACCACCAGCACCAGGGGGAAATCATAGGAGGCCACCCTTGGCCGCACAGGCAAATCGAATCCAGCAGGCTCGACAGCAGCCGAGGGCACCAGCACCGAGACATGGTCAGGCCTATGCGATGACTATAGAGGAGGCAGAGACAGCCGGAGAAGTGATCGCATGTACTATCTTAGTAGCTTCATTACCAGCAGTAGTATTATTTGATTCTGGTGCCACACACTCTTTCATAGCTGCTAATTTCGTGGCCACCCATAGAATAGCAACTGCACCCCTTCCGAAGATTAAGAGGATTCTTACGGGAGATAGAATAGTACCAGTTAGCGACACTTATAGATCATGTTCAGTAGTTGTTTGCGGGCGAGCGATGCGTGCCCAATTTCTGGTATTCTCCATGCCGGACTATGACATTGTCCTAGGCATGGATTGGTTGAGCCAATACCATGCAACGCTAGATTGCCGTCGTGGTTGCGTCATATTTAGACCACCAGATCACCCTGAGTTTGAGTTTCTTCGGGGAGCCCGAGAGCATGGTGTCCAACCTACCTTAGTGACACACATTACGGAAGGTGAACCGATGTACCCTCACTTTATATCATAGTTTGAGGATGTATTTCCAGAGGATCTTTCAGGCCTGATACCTAACAGAGAGATAGAGTTCACCATAGAGTTGACTCCAGGAGCCAAGCCAGTTACTTTCTCCGTCTACAGACTAGCACCGAAGGAGTTGGTTGAGTTGAAAGTCCAAGTAGATGATCTCTTAGATAAGGATTTCATTCGAGCTAGTATTTCTCCATGGGAAGCACCGATCTTATTTGTGCCGAAGAAGGATGGGACTGTACGTTTGTGTATCGATTACAGGACATTAAATGCTGTAACGATAAAGAACAAGTACCCTTTGTCGCACATCGATGATTTATTTGATCAACTTAGTGGCGCATGTGTATTCTCGAAGATCGATCTCAGATCCGGCTATCATCAGATTAAGGTACGGAGAGAGGATATTCCGAAGACAGCTTTTCGGACGAAGTACGGGCACTATGAGTTTCTAATCATGTTGTTTGGTTTAACCAACGTGCCAGCAGTATTTATGAGTCCGATGAACAATATTTTCCATCAGTACTTAGATAAGTTCGTGGTGGTATTTATCGATGACATCTTAGTATATTCCAAGAGCCAGGAGGAGCACGAGAGACATCTCAGGATCGTATTGGAGACGCTAAGGCAGGAGAGGCTGTATGCCAAGCTCAGCAAATGTGAGTTCTGCTTGGATAGAGTACCATTCCTATGACACATAATCACCGGAGATGGACTATCAGTTGACTCAGAGAAGATCGCTGCAGTAGAGACGTGGCCTACCCCTACATCAGTTACAGAGATTAGGAGTTTTCTCGGACTTGGCGGATATTATCGGAGGTTCGTAAAAAACTTCTCGAGGATCGCTGTCACTACCACAATTTCTAGAAAAGGATATTTTAGTCTTTTCCTATTTAATTAAATATTATGCACTGTAAATAATTATTTGTTATATTATTTAATTGTTGTTAGATGTTATTTAATTATTTTGGACTTATATTAGTGGACCCAACTAGTTTAGTTTGGACCCATGGACCAACATGAATTAATTAGTTAGACTTGGCCCATTTAGAAAGCCCATTGTTAAGGAGATGGATTAAATTAATTAAGTCATTAGACTAGAAGCTTCCTTCCTTAATTATTTCTTCATGAGAGGCCCCAAGGGGTACATTGGACATTTTATAATTGCTTGGGGAAGGGGTAAGGCCGGCCTATATTAGAGGGGGGAAAATTTCTCTCTTCTCTCATTCTCATTTCCAAATCTAGATCTAGAATTCCCCACTCCCAAATTCCTTTCATTCTCATTCCAATTCTCTACCAATTTCATTCCAAATTCTTCCCAATTCACTATTAGAAAGTTGAGAAGCAAGGATCTAGAAGGAGGAAGCAAGAATCTATAAAGAGGAGAAAGGATCTACAATTTGGAAGCAAGTTTATCTCAATTGGAGGTTTCATTGGGAATCCATCTCTCAATAGGTATAATTCAGTTTTTTCCATTAAAATAGCTTCTAAATCTGAGATTTAATCATGTAAAATCAACCCATATGTATGTATTACCCATAGGACTTGATTTTGTGTTCATAGGAGACCCATGGAGAAAGTTATGGTACTTTTTGTGTCAATTTTGGAGGAATTCCGAATTGACATTTTGTTGTGTGTGTCAATTGATCCTATAGATCAATTAGGCATGTGCTTATGTGTTTGGGGCTAGTGTCGTATCCACAATTGGGTACGTGTAGGTCGTATCCCAACAATTTGGTGATACGTGTTGTTTTGGGGGGTTTCCCTCCGACACGGGACTTTGTACATGTCGTATTTTGACACGGACACATAGATATACTTTTGACACTTTGATTTATTCATAAATAATATTTGTAACTTGTTTGTGTCCTTCGGGGTACAATTGGTTGTGTGTTGGACTCGTGTCGCATGTGTATCCTAAATCTAGTGGGATACGGTGTGATACTCTCCAATTGTGTGTATTTATGAATAGATCTAATTATTTATGTTTTAATTCTTGAATTATAGTTAGTAAATATATATGGATGTTATATATTTATTTTTAGTGTATTTATTATAGTATTTATTGTAGCATAGATCTATATATTTTTATGTGTACTAATATGATGTATAAATATATATGTAGTTTTCTTTACATGTATTTATATATATTACAACTTATGTTAATAAAATAAATTATATATAAATGTTTTATAAAATATATTTATGTGCTTAAATATATAATTATATTAATTATAATTATTATGTAATTATTTGTATATTAATGAATATATTTTTATGTGTGCTTCTAGCCATGTAAAATATGTACATTAATACATGCAATGTGTTTGTAACTATTAGTATTTATTGTGTAGGATTATGTATATATATATATAAGTATATATTTATTTAATTGTTATATATATATATATATATTGATTTATATTGATTTATATTTATTAATATATATATATATATATAGTTATATATTAATTATTATTTTTGCGACAGCGGCTATTAATGACAGATGCTGTCATTAAAGCAGCAGCCGCTGTAGCAGTCTTTGGGCATTAATGACAGTTCTGTCATTAATGCAGCGGGCGGGAATGAGCAGTTTTTCAGCGACAGTTTTTCTGCGACAGTTTGAACTGTCACCAATCAGTCAGCAGTGGGTTTTATATACAGCGTTTTGGCGACAGTTTTTCTGTGACAGTCGGGACTGTCACTATAGGTCTGTTTATTGAAATTAATTGTTTTCCACACAGTTTTTCGGTGACAGTTAGGCAGTTTTGGGTTTATACTTTATATATTATATTTATATATATATATATATATATATATATATATATATATATATATATATGTATATCTAAATGTATTTGTGGTGAGATATAATACTACTATTGTTATTATTTTATTTATATAATATATTAGTTTATATATAATATATTATGTATTAGAGTAAATAATATACCTATATGTATCTTGAACATTACTTTGTGTGGATACCAATTGGGTTCAAAACCTTGATTCCTAAATTGTTGTATTTAATATTCTATATTATGCATTATTATTAATATTAGTATTGTGAGGTTTATTTTGGATCCACGTATCCGAAGATACGGTATCCTAATATTTAAGGACGTAGTCTTATGACTTAGAGCTTAGTATTTTGATCCAAGTTTTTGGTGCTAGACTTGTACAACCTAGAAATAGATAGTTGACCTTGGGTTGACCATAGTTGACTTTATTTGACTTTAGAGTTGACCACAGTTGACTTTTGACTTAGAGTTGATTTTTGACCTAGAAGTTGACTAGTTTAACTTGTTCTCTTTTTGGGACCTTGTATTGATGTTGTATTCCATATCTAGGTCTTCGAGGCACCGAGTCAGACATCTGTGAGACTATTCATTGGACTTCAGGCGAGTACATTCTCTGATAGTTTCTCATTTATGATATCCTCTATGTTCACTGTATATAGTAGAGATATCCATGTTCTCTTGACACTATGGTTACACGGATTGGTATATCCGGATCTCGTCATGAGATGTTATTCCTTGGTATATGGTGTATATGGTACAAGTATTGTTTCATTGGTTATCTTGTACATGTACAGACACCGATTCTCGGAGAGACTAGCTATCTTCTTGGGGAATCTCGTGCCATAGCATACCGTGGTTGGATCTATTATACCAGTCGGGGGTGGGGAGTACTAGTATAGATATGTGATCAAATCCCTATTGAATAAAGTACTGGTAAATGAATAGTGTTGATCATAAACCGCACTTATGATTAGCCAGGCCGCATTGCATCTTGCCCAAGCCGATCACATGTTAAGCTAGTACTCACACACTTAGTCATTAGTATTATTGTTTCATTGGCATATTATTCATTATTGTATTTATTTTCAGTATTTCCTTATCGTACATATATCTCTTATATCTATTGTGCATCTTGTTTATCCATAGCTATTTACTATTACATAGTTTTTATCATTAATTAGAACTGCTGTTAGAGATGTACTCTGCTACTTTTTTGACTGGATATATTTTTCCAGATGACACTGAGGAGTGGTACCCTACCTTTTATGGACCCCAAGATGTTGTGGGTTTAGATTCTGAGACCCTGGCTCAAGAGGGACTTATCCCAACTGAGACAGTTGACCCTGGAGTTGTAGCTTCGTAGGATTCTTTTGTACTGGATTTGTCTCCAGCTTATTTTGTTGTTCTTCAGACTCATTGATGTATTATTTTAGACTCATGAGTTGTATTGTGACTATTCTATTCTTTATCTGATTCGTGCCCATTTCTATCTTAGTTCTGTGATTGAGTATACTATCATTATTGGTGGTTCATTATATTATTAGATAGACTATCTAGACAGCGTTCTACCGCCGATTCTGCGACGTAGGCTGGGCATTGTTTCCGACTAGTATCCTTACACCGGGTGCGGGTCGTGACAATCGCTGTGCCTATGACGCGACTGACGCGTAAAGACGAGGAGTTTTTTTGGACTGAGGTGTGTCAGACGGCTTTCGATGAGCTGAAGAAGCGTCTGACATCAGCACCAATTTTGATACTTCCTTCAGGATCGGGAGGATTTGTAGTGTACAGTGATGCGTCTGGGAACGGATTAGGATGTGTACTGATGCAACACGGCAAGGTGATAGCCTACGAATCGAGACAGCTGAGGGTTCATGAGAAGAACTATCTGACACACGATCTAGAGCTAGCTGCAGTGATATTTGCACTAAAGCTATGGCGGCACTACCTTTATGAAGAGCGTGTTAAGATTTACACAGATCATAAAAGTCTGAAGTATGTCTACACTCAAAAGGAGCTCAACATGAGACAGAGACGATGGCTAGAGTTGATGACAGACTATGATATAGAGTAGCAGTACCACCCAAGCAAGGCGAATTTAGTAGCAGATGCCTTAAGAAGGAAGCCTATGGCATACTTTTTGACGACCCAACGGCAGTTGTTAGAGGATCTTCAGGAGCTTGGGATAGAGAATGTACTGCCAGGCATTGATGGACAGATGGCCAGTCTCGAGGTTCAGTCTACATTGGTTGAGAGGATCAAGGCAGCCTGCCTACAGATGCGAGATTCTGACAACTGCGAAAGAGGACAGAGGCCGGCATGCAGACGGGACTCAGGATTCATGAAGACGGAACATTGAGGTGTGGAGATCGCCTATACATTCCGAGTGGCAAGATACGCCAGGAGTTGATGACCGAGGCTCATAGCTCGATTTATTCTATTCATCCCGGGGTTACGAAGATGTACCGAGATCTGAGACAATATTACTGGTGGCATAGGATGAAGAGGGAGATTACGAGATTCGTGGCGAGATATTTGGTCTGTCAGTAAGTCAAGGCTGAACATCAGAGGACTGCAGGACTATTGCAGCCGCTTTCCATTCCCGAGTGGAAGTGGGAACACATTACCATGGAATTCGTCACAGGATTCCCGAGGAGCCCTAGCGGGAAGGATGTAGTCTGGGTTATCGTAGACCGACTCACCAAGTCTGTATATTTCTTACCCTTCAGAGTTGGGCAGTCCACGGAGATATTAGCTGACATGTATATGAGGCAGATAGTATGAATACATGGAGTGCCTGTCAGTATTGTATCGGATCGTGATTTCAGATTCACGTCACATTTTTGGCAGAGCATACAGGAGAGCCTAGAAACTCATCTCAAGTTCAGCACTGCATATCATCCGCAGACTGATGGTCAGTCAGAGCGCATGATTCAGATACTAGAGGATATGTTGAGAGCGTGCATGATCGACTTTGGAGGATCTTGGGAGGACCATCTACACTTGGTAGAATTCTCCTACAACAACATCTACCAGGCCAGCATACAGATGGCACCTTATGAGGCACTATACGGCAGGAAGTGTAGGTCACCAGTATGTTGGAGTGACGTGGGAGAGCATCAGATACTTGGTCCAAAGTTGGTGACACAGACAGTGGAGAAAGTAAAGCAGATTTAGAGCCACATGCGTGCAGCACAGGACAGACAGAAGCATTGGGCAGATGCGCACTGCAGACCTTTGGAGTTCAAGGAGGGTGGCCATGTATTTTTGAAGATATCGTCCACTCGTGGTACCATCAGATTCGGAGACAAAGGCAAGCTGAGTCCAAGGTACATCGAACCTTTTGACATCTTGGAACGAGTTGGCGAAGTGGCTTTTCGTCTTGCATTGTCTCCATCATTAGAAGGAGTGCACGACGTATTTCACGTATCGCAGTTGAGAAGATATGTGCCAGACCCTAGCCACGTGCTTGATCATTCGGAGATTACAGTCGGACCCAATTTATCGTATGCAGAGCAGCCAGCGAGGATACTCGATAGCAGTGAGAAGACTTTGAGAGGTCAGACTATTCGACTTGTCATGGTTGCATAGAAGCATCATTCGCCAGGCGAGTCTACCTAGGAGCGCGAGGATTCCATTCGGCAGCATTTCCCGTATTTATTTGAGGACCAAGGTATGAATTTGCGTACTACATTCAATTACCAGTTTACTCTTAAATTCTCGTAGCTATTAGTCGTGCTTTACTTTTAATTTTGGGGACAAAATTTTTCTAAGTTGGGAAGGATGTAAACCCCCTGAAAATCTTAATTTAGGTAGACTAGATTGAGTTAGAAATATTGTTGTAGCGTCAGTGTATTTGAGGTTTAGAAATTAGTTACAGTTGTTTGGTTCTGTATTTAAACCCTTGGTGCACCCTACCGTTGTTGCAATATTCAGAGACCAACAATAGCCCATAATTTTCAACTAATTATTGTACTCTTGACTTGACAAGCCAACTTGGGCACTGGACTTTTCTGTCACTCACAAACGTAATCCCTCGTGCTCGAATTTAATTGCATAACTTCCCGGTCCCCAAATTCGTTATTTAATCCTGTGTCGCGTACCTTTGTCGTTGCCATCATTTTTGAGACACAAACTCAACCCGTTTAGCCGGACCAATTAAAGGGTCCAAGACTGACACCAAGCCTACACCTTTTATGACCTTTGTGTCACTCCTAATTGAGATCCCATGTGCCTTCATTTAATTTAAGAGCACATGATATTTTTGTTTATTAAATTGGGGATACCAACTTTGACTAATCCCAACTTAACCCCAATTTAACCCAATCCCTCATTCATTAAGCCCATGCAAAACACACAATATCCCCTCACCCTACATAACACCAAACACCACTTCCCACACCAAATCTCCTTAGCGGCAGGCAACCCAAACTCCACCTATGTACCGATGGCGGTATAATAACGCCATGCTCGAGCACCATCAAAAAGACCACCAACAGTCCCAAGCGAGGCGGTGGGAGTCTCCAGCAAAAGTTGGCTATATCCGAATTAACGAGCGAACCGACTAGAAAGATAGGGCTCTAGGAAGACCTCCACCCGATTTTTATATACCAAGTGAGATAGATGAATGGCGAGGAGCTAGCGATAGAGGGTTACTGACAATCGACGACCGGCATCATCGCTATCCCGGTGGATGACACTCCTCTCCTCCTCAGTGAATTCTAGAATCATCGTGAAAAATGTTCGGCCATTCAGATGGGCTAGCTCCCTCTTACAGGAGGGTATGTCCTCATGATGCCACTTCATCCCCCGATAATGACGGATAAAGGCGTCTCCCTCTAACATCCCTTTCTGGGTACCGGGACGCATCAGGGATCGATGGTGCAGTAGAAGACAACCCATCAGTTAATGATAGGGTAACTCTACCATGTTGAATTCTCCAACCCCCTTGTGGCATTTTACCTTCTCGACAAATCGCCGAAGGCCTCGATGGATACAACAAACAATAGCAGGCAGTAATGCAAGTGGGTGGCCAAAAGATAGCTGCATAGCCCGGAGGATGAGATTGCGGCTGATTCTTTCAATCGAGCCTGACCCTCCCGCAAATATGCAGTTGCGCAGTGTCATACCCCAATTCCCATAATATGGAAATTCAGGTACAATAATACATCCCCAGCCTACGCACATGTATAATACTATCGGTATCATACCCACGATTGTCGCCTATATTTTCTGGGATAAGTACAGGACAATAAGGTTACATTCTAAAACATCCATATTTATATATTTCAATATTTACATTATTAAGTCTTTTTCCCAATAAGTTTAATATACATATTCAGTCACAAAAGTTCTTGAACTGATTTATCCCCAAAGTCGTCTTTCATTATCCATCGACCTCGTCGACGCTAAAAAGAGGTAGTACTTCTTCTTTATTTTTATTAGTTCCTAGCGAACAAAAACTAGGTCGTCAGAACGACTAGCAAGCCCTTATGTCAAAGACGGACATAAAGATAAAATAAGGATGAGGTTGTAAGGAAGGTTAATGAATGAATAACAATACAAAAATTGTGAGAAATGTTATTTACTGAAGAAATTTATAGTGTAAACTTGAAATATTAATTTTATAACTATAACTAATCCTATGCTATAAAGTGTCCAATCACGAGTCACACCACAACTCATAGTACAATTATTCCTATATGCATATGCAAATTTTAGAGAACGCTTTCGGATCATCATAAACACCTATTATCCCGACAATAATCCCATTTACTCGGAATCAGACAATTTTCTGGCGGATGATGCTTAGATTTCCAATCCCCATAGGTGTTTTGACAGCATTGTATCAAGAACATTAATATTGAATCACATAAAAATGCGATAAGCATATGATATAACAATTGTCGAATTATTCTTTATTTAAAAAATTTGGATCATGTGATAATAAAATCAATTATCGAATATCTTAAACTTTTCCAAGAATTTAGAACATAGGTCAAACATTGGACATATACAATTGTCGAATTCGATCTCTTTCGAAATTCGAATCCAATAAAAAATAAGTGAGCTAAGCCTCACTGCGGTCATCGTATGGCCATACGTATGCCGAAAACTATTGATCAGTTTTTAAACAAAATAAATATCGCTGAGAGTTCGACGGGGTGATCCAATTGTCCTCTCCCACCCCAATGCAATCTATAAAAATTACATCCATTTCTAATCTAACGATCAAATTAAGTTGAATTAAAGAAAATTCTGCTTTGCATTCTCAGTTTGTGTGTCAGAGATTACACATTTGAGAGAATTTCATATTTTAATAAATTGTTCCATCTTTCGCGGAGACGTCAAATATCCAAATAAAATTCTATTTTTGTGTACTCGGGGTATCACGCTCAACGGTACTATTCCAAATGGTAGAAAAATTTCCGAAAATATGAAAAATTATATTCCTCACCTTGGAATATGTATAATTAATGATAATTTTGTTGCTCTTTCGTGCATGTGCATAAGTGTCCTACGCGTCCTGAATTTAGATAAATTCGTAATCTAAGGAGTTTTAGGGTTTAAATAATAAAAAATCATATTAGAGAACAATCGATTATTCGAATTTTTTCGAAATGATTATCTCTAAATTTTTTTGAAAATTTCGGCAGTCTCCTTTATATTTTGGACTCCAAAATTTCACAATTAAAAAAAAAGCCCCAGTGCAACCCTCCGTAGAATTCTCGGGTACGCCGACCCCTTCGGTGGAGCAAATCTCAACACCGGTAAACACACGCAATTGATATATATGTTTATATTCAAATCACCAATATAAGCTTTCTTACCAAGCAAGCATGCATAGCATATATTTTATCAATTAGCAGTGATGAATAGTAGCAATTTGGCATAGCTCCGGTACTCAATCACTAACACAAATAACTATCATTTTTTATTAGTAATCATAACAGAATGCAACCATAATTAAAACAAGTTATAATTTCCTATCCCATAATCTCCAAAATGCAACCTTTAAAAGTCTATAATTATATAATTATACTGAATTAAAAGAATAGCCTAAGATTGGATCTGATGCAGTCGATATAGACTAGTATCAAGTACGAAAATCCTTTCTATGATTACCTATGTAACTTTACTATATTTAGTACATAGTTTATCTTGCACTAGTACTAAGGATGTCTAATAATGCCCAAATACAGATCCGGATAGCAGTTATTTATTTGCTAAATTGATATTTCTTAGTAACCAAAGAGTTAACTATGCGACGATAGACTTGTTAACATAATCCTAAATTAACCGTTGCATCCATAATATATCATATTAAGTCTATGGATTTGTATGTATATCTACTTATAATTAGGAACCAATTTAGTATAACCCTTATACATCCTCATACTCAAGTAGGGGTTATAACTTGTTTATAAGTCCTACTTAAATACTTGAGCATACGTACTAATTTCAAAACCATAATATGCATCCATAAGTATTTAAATCTATATGGTTCCAAATATATATATATATATATATATATATATATATATATATATATAAAGTTCTAAAATTAACACGCCATACATGTATAACATGCAATATCAAATTATTTCAAGTCATAATGATTCCAATTGTATCGGTGACACTCTTATAGGTATAATACACCGTGTCCTAGTCCAAGTGTCTATGATGTGTCCGTGTGTCACGACCCGCACCCGGGGTAAGGGTACTAGTCGGAAACAACGCCCAGCCTACGCCGCAGAATCGGCGGTAGAACGCTGTCTAGAAAGTCTATCTAATATAATGAACCACCAAAAGATAGTGTACTCAATCATAGAACTAAGATAGAATGAACACGAATCAGATAAGAATAGAATAGTCACAATACAACTCATGAGTCTAAAATAATACATCAATGAGTCTGAAAAAAAATACAGAAATATGCTGGAGACAAATCCAGTACAAAAGAATACTACAAAACTATAAAGCTACAACTCCAGGGTCAACTGTCTCAGTTGGGATAAGTCCCTCTTGAGCCAGGGTCTCAGAATCTAAACCCACAACATCCTGGGGTCCATAATAGGTAGGGTACTCCTCAGTGTCATCTGGAAAAATATATCCAGTCAGGAAAGGAGCAGAGTACAACCCTAACAGCAGTTCTCAAATAATGATAAAAACTATGTAACAGTAAATAGTTGTGGATAAACAAGATGCATAAATAGATACAAGAATGTATAGACAATAAGAAAATACTGGAAAGAAATACAATAATGAACAATATGCTGATGGAACAAGAATACTAATGACTAAGTGTGTGAGTACTAGCTTTAACATGTGATCGGCTTGGGAACTTGCACAAGAGTATGATGGCCTGGCTAATTATACGTGCGGTGTATGATCAACACTCACAAGGAACAAGACATGCACAAGGAGGGTATGATCACATATCTACACTAAAATACTCCCCACCCCGACTGGTATAATAGATCCAACCACGGTACGTTATGGCACTAGATTCCCCAAGAAGATAGCTAGTCTCCCCGAGAATCGGTGTCTGTACATGTACAAGATAACCAATGAAACAATACTTGCACCATATACACCATATACCAAGGAATAACATCTCATGACGAGATCCGGATATACCAATCCGTGTAACCATAGTGTCAAGAGAACATGTATATCTACACTAGATACAACGAACATAGAGGATATCATAAATGAGAAACTATCAAAGAATGTACTCGCCTGAAGTCCAATGAACAGTCTCACAAATGTCTGACTCGGTGCCTCGAAGACCTAGATATGGAATACCACATTAATACAAGGTCCCGGAAAGAGAACAAGTCAAACTAGGCAACTTCTAGGTCAATAAGTCAATTCTAAGGTAAAAGTCAACTATGGTCAACTCTAAAGTCCACTAAAGTCAAACATGGTCAAACCCAAAGTCAACCTCACAAGACATCTATAAAATAATATAGAGATAAACTATAATAATTTAGGAATCAAATTAGATTCAAAAAGAACTCACACAAAGTATACTAATAATACAATTAATATATACCCTAAAATAATATATACAACCCAACATTTATATAAATAACATAATATATTATTACAATTATTATTCCTCACAAAACACATATATATATACATATATATATATATACAATTATAATATATAATATATACATTAAATCTGTCAAAACGTCATTGAAAAACAGTGAATAAAATAGGATTAAATCAAAACAGTTTAAATAGTGACAGTCGAGACTGTCACCGAAGGACTGTCACCGAAACCCAAATAATAAACTGCCACTGCTTTGGTTTTCGCTGACAGTTAAACTGTCGCGGAAAAGCGTCGCAGAAAAGCTGCTATTTCCCGCTGCTGCAATTAATGACACCGTGTCCAATAAGACACCCAAGCAATTGTGTATCACCTTCCTTTATATATAAAAAAAACTTTAAGGAATGTGAATTTGGAATGAAAATTTGGAAGAGGACTTGCACACTATGGGTGTATAACAGCATTTTTCTAAAATAGTAATTGGAAGGATATTTAGACAACCACTTTAAATAGCATGAACAACTAAATAAAGAATTGGAAGTCAAGGAGGAGGGCTTGCCTAGTTTTGGTTCTTGATTGGAAGAGATCCTTAATTTCCTTACTTTCTTTCCAATTGATAGCCTAAGACTCAAATTAACAACATATAATCAAAATAAATTCTCATTTGTAATGAACTAATCTAGATTCAAAAGATTGGGGAAATTATACCTAAAGAAGAAATAAAAGTGGTGGAGTGGTCGACCGGAGCGGGGTGGCCGGATGAGGGTGGCCGACGCTGATGGTCCCGCGCCAGTAGCAGCGGCAGCAGCAGCAGTAGCAAAGCAGCGGCAGCAACAATTAGAGAGTGAGAAATGATGGAGAGATGAAGAGTGAGGGAGAGAGAGATAAGATGGAGAACCGGTTCCTCCCCCCCCCCCCCCCCCCATCCTCCATATACTCAAACCTCTTTTTCCCATTCCCATAAACCAAATAACCCATCATTATGCTTTATGGGTGAGTCACTCTCTCTTTGCTCATTAAGTGACACATGGATGGTTGGTGGGATGGAAAATTTTGCAATTGCAAAAAAAAATTCCAAGGTTTCATTACAATTTTTCTAAGTTTGAAAAATTGCCATGTTTTTCTTGAGGGCAAATTTGTAAAGTAATGATAATAAGAGAGAAAAAAATATAATAATAATAATAATAATAATAATAAATTTTTAACTAAGTAATATTTATTTTAAGAAATATATTTAGAATTAGGTTATGACACTATACCCTCGTTATATAAATTCCGTCCTCGAAATTTAGAAAAGATGTAAGAAAATAAATAAAACATAGACTAGAACTAACCTTAGTCCTTGAATAGATACGAGTATTGTCTTCGCATGTCCTCTTCCCTTTTCCAGGTAGATTCTCCTGGCGAATTTTTATTCCATGACACTCGTACAAGTGAAATAGTCTTGTTCTTGAGAATCTTCTGTCTTTGATCTAGAAGTTCTACTGGCTTTTGTTTTATGTGCAATGTTAGACCTACTATTATTTCTGAATGATCCAATATATGACTTAAGTTTGGTACATATTGCGGAGTTGGAAAATATGAAAGATATCATGAACTCCTTCCAAAGATGGTGGTAAAGTCAACCGATATGATACGTCTCCAATTCGTTCTG
Organism: Iris macrosiphon; assembly: GCA_036927795.1. Classification (NCBI taxonomy): domain Eukaryota; kingdom Viridiplantae; phylum Streptophyta; class Magnoliopsida; order Asparagales; family Iridaceae; genus Iris; species Iris macrosiphon. Next base: position 33,514,791 of record JAYESA010000019.1, read on the forward strand.
GTACATCAAAAGGATCTATGTACCGTGGACTTAATTTTCCTCGTGTTCTAAATCTAATAGTTTCTCGTGTAGGAAAAATATTTAGGAACACATGATCACCAGCTGGAATTCCAAATCCCTTCGATGTTTATCTGCCCACATTTTGTGTCTATCTTATGCTGCCTGAAGGTGACTTCGAATTGCTTTAACTTTGTCCACAGTTTGAGTAACCAGTTCTGGTCCTAAGAGTTAACATTTTCCTACGTTATTCCAGCATATTGGGGTTCAACATTTTCTTCCATATAAGGCTTCAAATGGTGCCATTTTAATACTGGCCTGCTAACTGTTATTATATAAAAATTCAATCAAATGCAAATGGTCATCCCAGGATCCTCCAAAATCTAGAATACACGCTTTCAACATATCTTCTAAAGTTTGAATTATCCGTTCAAATTGTCCATCAGTCTGTGGGTGGTATGCTGAATTAAATTTTAGACAAGTACCCAGACTTTCTTGTAAACCTTTCCAAATCTGGAAGTAAATCGAGTATCCTTGTCTGATACGATAGTCACTGGTACCCCATATTGGCTAACAATATTTTTCATGTACATATCTGCTAAAACTTTGGTTGATTGACCAACTCGAAATGGCAAAAATCTAGCAGATTTTGTCAACCTATCAATGATTATCCAAATGGCATTATTCCCTTTTTGAGTCCTCGGGAGTCCCGATACGAAGTACATGGTAATATGTTATCATTTCCATTCTGGTATAGGTAGAGGTTGAAGAAGTTCTGCAATCCTCTGATGTTCAGCTTTTAATTGCTGATACACCAAATATTTTGACACGAATTTGGCGATCTCTCGCTTCATTCCTTGTCACCAGACGTTCTGTTTTAAATCCTTATACATCTTCGTACTCCCAGGATGGATAGAATATTGTGAACTGTGTGCTTTAGATATTATTTCTGTCATGAGATCTCCATAAGGTACACACAATCGACTTCTGAATCTTAAAGATCCATCCACATATTTAATTAAGCCGGTTTGTAATCCATTTTCTGTCTGCGTCTATATTTTTTGCAATTTCAGATCATTTTTCTGTGCCATCTTAATCATTTCCACCAATGATGATTGTATTTGTAAACTGGCCCAAATTCCTTCTGCTACTGGGCATATCACCTCGATCCCTATTTTTCTCAAAATTTCTAAAATCTCCTTAGGTGTATTTAGGAAAAATGTTTTTGGTCTTCTATTAAATGCATCAGCTACTTTATTTGTCTTTCCCGGATGATATTCCATCTCCATATCAAAGTCTTTAAGTAACTCTAACCATCTTCGTTGCCTCATATTTAACTCCTTCTGAGTGAATACATACTTAAGACTTTTATGATCTGTAAATATCTTGAATATTTCTCCATACATATAGTGTCTCCATAATTTTAGTACAAAGACTACAGCTGCTAATTCTAGATCATGAGTTTGGTAGTTTCTCTCATGTGCCTTCAGTTAATTACAAGCATACCCGATAATCCGTCCATGTTGCATCAATACACAGCCCAAACATTTTCCAGAAGCATCATTATAGATCTCATATCCCCCAGATCCTGATGGTAATGCTAGCACCGGGGCATAAATAAGTTTTTTTTTTAATTCCTCAAAAGCTGATTGGCATTTATCAGTCCAAATATATTTTTCATCCTTCCGAGTTAATCGGGTAAGTGGTTCAGTAATTCTTAAAAAATTCTCTACAAATCTTCTATAATATCCGGCTAAACCAAGAAAACTTCGAATCTCTGCTATATTCTTAGGAATAGGCCATGATTTAACTGCTTCTATCTTTTTAGGATCCACTGATATTCCTTCTCCACTTATAATATGTTCCAAGAATAAAATTTTATATAACCAAAATTCGCATTTACTCAGTTTCCCATATATTTTTTATATCGTAGAGTTTGAAGTACAATCCTCAAATGTTCTTCATGTTTCTTTTTATTTTTTGAGTAAATCAGTATATTATCAATGAACACAATTACAAATTTATCCAAGTACTGATAAAATATTCTGTTTATTAAGTCTATAAAGATTGCAGGTGCATCAGTTAATCCGAATGTCATTACTTGGAATTCATAATGTCCATAGCGGTTCTGAAAGCTATTTTTTGTATGTCCTCCTTTCTAACCGTCACCTAGTGATATCCGGATCTGAAATTAATTTTTGGTAATATCGTTGCTCCTCCTAATTGATCAAATAATTCATCGATCCTTGGTAATGGATATTTTTTTTTGATAGTGTAAACTCCCTCGACCAGATTTCAGTATTTTAAAATTATTTTTAGCAAATGCAACTTTTTAAATTTATTTTGCTTACATATCCTATTGATTTGTGCACCTGTCCATCACCTAAATATTTAGAGCATTACCCTGACTGTTATCCCTAAACGAAGTTCACATACCCCTACTAGACAGACCAGTCTACTATCCTGCACTTTGTGCAACTCACAAATGTGCTGGTATGAGCTTCGTTTTAGACGCACAAATATCGTTACAAACGTACGTATATATTTTCTATTTTAATTTCCTGCTCTATACCCATCTCTGTTCCAATAGAGATTTGAGGCCCAACCTGCACCTGTTTTACCCAAACAAAAATACGTTATTATTCTACACTGAGTATAATACATTTAGTATATTGACACTGTAATAAAATTATGGCCCTACCTGCCTCTAAATAATTAGAGAACACCGTGCACAGTTTTTATTAATTAATAAATACGGTGACCCGTATCACCCAGAAACCAGGCCCAGCCCATGCCCAGGCTCACCCCCACCCCCTCAGGACCCTCCCACAATTTTTCCCTATAGTTCTGTAAATTTTAGCATTTTTAGGAATAGGGTGTTTTTCTAGATAAATTGAGTAATTACGCAAATTCCCAATTTTAGGACCTTTATACAATTTATAAATTTGCAGGGGTTTTTCTGCAAATTTTAGTGTGAGGTGTCACCCCCCTATTGGTCGGTGAACGTACACCGTCTATTTGGACATGGGGCCCACCTCAAAATATCATAAATAAATATCTATAAATATTTATAGATATTTAATTGGCAATTTACCAAAATATCCTTTAATTATTAACCTAATTACAAAAATACCTAAAAAACCTAACCCTATATAAACGCCACAACCCCCCCCCATTCCGAACTCACCCCACCCTCACCACGGCCACCCTCCGCCCACCGGACCGCCGCCAACCACCTCGCCCCTCCCCCAGCTCCCTTCCGGCCAACCCCCACCCTCCCTGGCCGCCGCCAGCACCGCCGGCAACCCCCGCAGAACCGACCCGACCACCAACACCCACAGCAGCCTCCACCACCCCGACGCCCCTCACTGCCACCCCGGCCACAGTAGACCACCGCCACCACCCCCATCCGCTTTGCCACCCTCCCCTCTACCGGACCACCCTGCCCCCACCGCCCCACGACCACAGCAGCCACCGCCAGACCTCCCGCAGCGCCCCGTCGACCCACCCGACCACTGCCACCCGAGCCCCCCTGACCGCCTCTAACTGCCCCTCCGGCCAGCACTGACCACCGCCACCACCCCCGACCCCTTCGCCGCCCCCTCCTCCACCACCCTGACCGCCTGCACCGCCGCCTCCGCCGTCGCTGCAGCTGCTGCAAGCCGCCGCTGCAGCTGTTGCTGTAAACTGCCACTGCTGCTGCCACAGTCCCTCCGGCCAGCCGCAGCCCGCTCCGCCGCCGTCCTCCCGCCGGCGACGAGGCCTGGGCCCCCCCTCCACGTGGCAGGTAACTCACCTCCTCTCTCTACGTATATACATGTATTTATACATATGTATGTATAAATACCTATATATATGTATAATTATATATATATATATATACTTATATATATTATAATATATATATATATTTATATATTATTTATAATATATTATTATATAATTACTTAATACTGTATATATACAGTATATATATGTATTATTATATATTGTATAATTATTATATATATATATATATATATATATATATATATATATATATATATATATATATATATATATATATATATATATATATATATGTATTTGTATATATGGTATTATATATATATATATATATATTATTATTATTATGCAGTATATAATACAGTATAAAATATACTATTGTATATTTTTATTTTTCTGTTTTATATATATATATATATATATATATATATATATATATATATATATATATATATATATATATATATATATATATATGTATATATATATATATATATATATATATATATATATATATATATATATATATATATATATATGTATATATATGTATATATATATATATATATATATATATATATATATATATATATATATATATATGTATATGTATATATATATATATATATATATATATATATATATATATATTTATATATATTGTATTTAATAATTATATTATATAATTATTATTACTATTATTATTATATTAATTACAGTATATAAATATAGTATATAATATATTATACTATACTATGTATAGAAATATATATAATATATATAATATATCTATATATATATCTATATATATAAATATGTATAAATATGTATTTATATATATATATGTATGTAATTATTATATTAAATATATATGTATATACTATAATTATTGTATATACAGTATATATACTTTTATATACTATTATATATCATATATATATGTATATACCTATATATATGTATATATGTTTTGTCTCTTTTTTTATAAATATGCATATTTATATATACTATATTGAATATACATATACTATTATATATAATATGTATATATATTTATTATATTACTACTTAATATATATATATATATATATATATATATATATATATATATATATATATATATATATATATATATATATATATATATATATATATATATATATATATATATATATACATACATATGAATATATGGTTACCTATATACTATGTACATATGTATAATATATCTATTATATATTTCTATATACTATATAAATATATGCATACTACTACTATAATTATATTCTGTATATATACTCTATATATATATATGTACCCTATATATATGTATTCAAATGTATATATATACATATGTTAGTTAGGTACTTATTATCATATGTTATATCAATATCTATATATATTTATGTTATGCATAAATACTATATCTATATATATATATATATATATATATATATATATATATATATATATATATATATATATATATATATATATATATATATGACTATATATATATGACTATATATATATTATGCTTTCTATATATATTTTTACATAAGTATATATATACTATAATATATTATATACCCATTTTATTTAAATATGATATTCACGAACCCTGTATGTCCTGAACAGAGTACACCTACGACGCAGTCAGTGACCCCAGGTCACTGGACCCCTCAGACTTGACTGCAAGTATAGGTCTTTGGCACGCCCAGCTCAGAGAAGTAGGCAAGTATACCTTGCCAAGTTTACTGTTTAATTATAAATGTTGTTGTATGATATTTCTCCTGAATTTACATATAATTGTGTGTGTCCGAGATTGTCTCGGGTACCATCAACTGATACGTTGACAAGTAGTGTAACTGACTTAGACTTTAGCAGACTTACCAACAGCTGCGAGGGTATCCTAATATCCTCCTAGAACCTGACACGGGAACACGCAACAAGGTTGCAATACATATTGGGATGCAAGCTGCGTACTCGATTAGCTACCGATGCGTATGACGTGAGGCTTAGCACAAAATCAGGAAAATTCAGGAAAGCTAGGACCTGGCATTTAGTTACATTGGGCGGGAAAGACAACTAGCAGGCGTATGGGACACCCAACTTCTTTATTGCAGATACCGCACTCTTCGGAGTGATACGGACGTTATATATACTTGCAGATACCACATCCCTTAGAGTGTTGGATGTTGTATATATTCAGATACCTCATTCTTCGGAATGACGGACGTTGCAGATACTACACTCTATAGGATGCTGGCCGTTATGCCTACGCCTACCCATACGTACCAGGGTTGTCTTTACATTGCATTCACATAGATGGTTAGCACACCCTGTATTTATTTATTCAGTATTTACATACATGGCATGTTTTTATGTATCTTGTTATGTCCCACTGAGGACCTGGTTCCCTGCCAGGTTTAGATGAGGCCTTCTACCCCACGGTATATGGGCCTGGACAGGAGACCAGATATGCTACTGAGGAGGAGCTAGAAGAGCTGCCCACAGAGTCTGCCTGAACTTTTAGAGCACCTGGAGCTTGAGCTACAACCTAGATAGACGTCACTCTAGTCTATCTTATTTTAGTACTATTATTATCTTTTGTAGTGGGTTTGTTCCCACCAGATTTTGTACTATGACATTCAGGCTTAGCATTATATATATTCAGCACTTATTCCCATGTTTATTGACATATTTTGTGGATGAGATTAGATTTACCTGTATTAAACTTGTAGTATTTTAGGATAGCGTAGCACATTCCTTTGGGTCCATTAAATTGGATAAAACCCTTAGTGACGTGTCAGCTGGCCAATGCCACGTGGCCTAGTTCCATACATTTTGGGACTGGGGCGTGACAGATAGTGACTTCATTGAGTGCTCTATAATCAATTACTAACCTTAAACTTCTATCGTTTTTCTTTACAAATAATACAGGCGCTCCCCAGGGTGGTGCACTAGGTCTAAGAAATTTCTTAGCCATCAATTCCCTAATTTATTTATTCAATTCAGCCAATTCTTCTTTATTCATTGGGTCTATCTTCTTTGCAATAGGAGAAGCTCCAGAAATTAGATCAATACTAAATTCAACAGCTCGATCAGGTGGTATTCTAGGTAATTCATCAGGAAAAATATCTTTAAACTCATCAACTATTCTTGGCCATTATTCAATTTCCTGGTGTTAAAAATTTCTTCCTGAAGTTAATTCAAAATTTTCTAATTCCTTTTTATCAAATTTTTTCTGATCTTTAACAAATTCAAGTATATCCTTGCCTGGTAGTTGAAATAAAACTCTTACTTGTTTACAATTTATAACTACCGAGATTGAGTTTAACCAATCCATTCCCAGTACTACATCGTAATTGTTCATAGAAAAAACTAGTAATCTAACATGAAAACTTTTTTCTCCCATCTTAATTTGACATTATTTACATATTCTACTAACTTCCACAACACCATTACCAGTAAGAATTTACAAATTTTTAATTAAAGGCTGTGTTATAATATCATGTATTGATGCAAAAGATGCAGATATAAAGGAGTGAGTTGCTCCAGAATTAAATAGTACTGATACAAGGCTAGATGATACAAGTACGGTACCTGTCACCACGTCTCCAGCCAACTCTTCTTTACTGACATCCATCATAAAGCTTGTCCTTGCTTCTTTCTCCTCTTATTTTTATTCTGATTTGTTTTCTGTGCCTGATTAAACTG